>CM051371.1:14432172-14632172 GCA_028015245.1 Cardamine occulta | reverse complement strand
TTATCTAGTGTAATTCCATGGAAAGTTATCATTCTTGCGTAACCTGATCCACCCTGTGTATATATTACCAGACTTTACTAATAAGAACAAGAAAAAGAAAAAAAAATGTAAAATGGCTAAGTTTGATTAATAAGAAAAGTAAAAGTACCTGCCATGTTTTGATCCGAGCCCCATTCATAGTTCCTCTAAAGTTACAGTTTTGGACACATACATTTTCCACTCTAGCTGTCTCCCCATCTTTTCCCAAGCTTCCTATGCTATAAAATACTATATATATATAAGGTTTGTTTATGTGTTATAACATATATATAACATTTTTAAGTAGATTTTTAATTGGTTAACCTTATTCCATGGCCTGGTCCGCAATCTATACCGGAAATTCTGATGTTAGACGTCCCTGAGTTTATCGCAATGCAATCATCACCTATAATGATTATAACGACATGTGAAAAACTAATTAGTGATGATAATTATCAGTAAATTCCGAACGACATTATATGGATGTGACACTCGTTGGGCCGTCTATTTTGACATGTAAAGATAGCATTCATACAGCAAACCGTTTTGAAAATATCTTGTTTCCTACTTTTCTTTTAAAAATGTATAAATTGAGACAATACTAAATTTATTATTACTGATATGAAAACTTTCCAAGTTTCTCCAAAAAAAATAGTTTGAAACAATCTTAATTTTTTTTTAGTTTCGTACCGGTTGCGATGAGGCAATCCTGGATGATAACATTTGATGAACTGGAGACGTCGATTCCGTCAGTGTTAGGACTTGATTCTGGCGCATTTATCCGGAGGCTTGAGATGGTCACATCGTTGCATTCGTTTATGTGAATATGAGCCATTGGACTATCTACGTGATTCAACCCACTTAATCTAAGGTTGTTGCAGCTCTTGAACTTCAATGCCTACAAATAAAATCTTGTTTTACTTTTGATATAAAACAGCAAAAAACAAAAGTTTCTGGAAAAGTTAAACCCTAGCTAACGTGATCCTTACGGTAGGTCTGGAACTGCCTTTGTGTTCCCACCAACTCGAACCCTGGCCGTGAATTTCGCCATTACCTTCAACGACAAGTCCTTCGATGTTTGTAAAAAGAATCCATTGATCTTTGTCTCCTTTCCAATTTCCTTTACTCGATGCAACCAGATTGCCCAAAATCTTCAATTAAATTACTAATTACTTACTTCAGCATATTTGTCATTATCTTAACAGAAAAAGCATATTCGTCACTAATATTAAAAAAAAGAAAAAAATATAGTGGGAAAACAGAGTACCAGAACAAGAACAGGGGTCGATTTGCAAGAACCTTGAAATTTTAATGGCTGTAACATAAATGTCATCCCTGCCGGTACGACAAGCCGCCCATCTCCTGTCCCGCTACAGACAGCTTCCCAAGCATTCAAGAACGCCTTTTATTTTATTTTAATTCCCAGAAAGAAAGAAAAAAACTTTAATAACTCTTTTGAATATGAAACAAATTACAACTACGAATCTATATTTTACCTGTGAGTCGTCTGTAACTCCATCTCCAATCGCGCCATATTGAGTAACATCCAATGCTTTGGAAGATGTGAAGATTTGGAGAATGAACAGTGAGAAATTTAAGAACCAAGTCTTCTTCTTCATTTATTTAGGAGAAAAAGAGTTAGATGATGAATATATTTCCAAGTTAAGATCATATATTGCTCAAGCGAATGCTTCACTATACTGCTATATATATACTACTATATAGATCATACAATATTTTTATAAACAAAAGAAGATGCTAAAGGCCTTTACCATGTTCAGCGGATATTTTTTTTGGACAGTAGAAGACAGTTACATGTTAAGAAAATGGATATATGAATCCAGAATACGTATACAGTATGTACATTTTAATTTCTCTGCAAAAAAGGTTATACAGTAACATTTAAAATTCAAATTAATTACATACGCCCATGAGGCGTCGGAGTGGGCACTGTAATTAATTACAAATTAAAAAAGGTTGTCTTAAAAGTACGTATTTATCCATGAAACAACAATACTAAATTAATGTGCCTTCAATTTGTTCTTGTAGTTTACCTTTAAAGTTTTAACACATAGTCTACGCCGTAATTTATATGACAATCCATTCAACAAAACAAAATTAACATTTACAAACTAAATTGACATTTGAATACATACATTTATATAACCCAATAAATTCGATGGACTGTGCTTTGTACAACAGTATAGTAAATTCTGGGTTATTGCGATATTTATGTTTTGAATCCGACTTGAAAGGAGTGGTCCACGGATTCCAAGACACTCAAATGTGGCATGTTCAACCCTATCAACAAGATGATCATGCCACTTTTGTATTTTTTTGACAAAAGTTAATTGGTTTTCAGACCTAGAACTTGTAACCGGGCAGCGAATGACACAATTTTATTGGTTTGCAGACCCTACAACTTGTAAACGTGTAGCGAATAAAGTAGCTCATCATTCGTACGCTTCCCTTATTTTAGCTCCTTGGTCATGGTATAATTTTATATTTCGAATTTCTTATTGGTCATTTCTTGCGACTGATAAACCGAAAGTATAACTGATTTCTTTAGTATAAAGATATACTATAATTGATGTTGAGCAACAAAAATAAAATTAAATAAACTAAAAGTATCCAGAGCCGTTGCATGAAATTAGAGGACCGCAAGATAGAAAAAAAAAGGCCGGTTTCTATAAAATTGTAATTGAAAAGTAACTTAACCAAGCAAAAGATGTCTTAAACAATATTGTTTTAAAGCAGGTTTCTTTAGGGTAAAAAAAAAACAAAAGAGAGTTTTAACTTACCACTAAGGTAAGGAAAATTTTCTGTAATTGAGGGCCGAAAAAAGTTTTAACTACTCCGAGGGCTGCAGCCACAGCTTGGGCTGCTTGTGCCACGCTACGGCCCTGAAAGTATCCCAAGAACCTTGCGTCTGCCTCTTCTTTTTTCTGTGTATTTTTGACTTCGTGTATTGCTTTTAAAATTTTGGTTGTGGCTTCGGTTTTGGGTTTTCTTTCTATATTTTAGCTTTTTATTTATATTTTTTTGCCTAAAAAGAACGAAAAGGAAAGAAATAATAGTATACTAGTTTAGACTTGTAGTACATAATAGTTTTATTTAAATTTAAATTTAAATTTATTTTTTCCAACTAATCGTTTACACTATTCGTATATCAATCAAACTCAGAATCAGGACCATCAAACATAGTATGATCTAAGATACGGGCCTAAATGCAAGTGTCAGTATAATCTTATATCACCAGGCCCAATTATGGCCCACATGATAATATCAGGAGCTGCACCTACTTCCACCAAAGCTCATATAATATATACAGTATCGACTATCGAATATCTACAAACATATCGATATACAGTATCAAAAGCAAAATGCACCAGCGTGTCTATATTTTAAAAGTCAACAGCCTAATTAAAAAGTGAAAAGAGTAGTACACAAAGGTAAATTAATATACAAATTCTGACGTCACTGGTTGATATCAATATGTTTGTGACTGCTCACTGGTGGTGTTCCGCATTTTCCCGTCTGCTTGGTCACATGAAAAATCAAATTACTTAAGATTTGTTACAAAACGAAGACAAAAATAATATATGTATGACAAAACTGGTCCGAGAACATTGTATGTATGTTTGTAAATTTAACAATACTTTGGGACACCACTTCCAATATTGGCTCCTTTGTCGGCGAATTGCCCATTGCCTTCAATGATCGATTAAAAATGTTGAGATGATAGAACGAAAGCCAAGAACCAGTTTTATCAGTTATCACTCCACAGTCCATGCCACAATGTTACCAATCACCTAACTTGTGATAGTAACAAAGAACTTCACTACAAGAAAACACAATGTTTTCTTACCACCATTTCCGACCAATTTGGATGGTCGGAAAAAATTCCTACCATTTTCCGACTAAATTTTAAAATTTCGAAAAATAGTCGAAAATTGATCGATATTTGGTCAGAAATTAATCGAAAAATTTTCGACCAATTTTTGACCAACCCAGAGATTTTGCTGGAAATTGGTCGAAAATTCTTAAAAAAAATTTTTTTTTACAAAATTATTATTATTATTCAAAAAAATTGATCAAAAATTATTCAGAAATTTTATACATTTTCCGACCAATTCTCCAGTTAGTTTGAAATTGGTAGGATTTTTTAAAAAAAATTTATTATTATTATTATTTTTTAAAATGGTCAGATTTTTTTTTACATTTTTCGACTAATTTCCGACCAATTCTCAAGTTGGTTGAAAATTAATCGGGAAATTGGTCGGTAAATAGTCAGAATTTTCGACGAATTTCTGATAGTTGCTTTTCTAGTAGTTGCTTTTCTAAATAACTCACACAAAGTTTCTTCCCAAATCACTTTTAACTTTTAAACTTCTTTCTTAAATCTCTCTAACCTTCAAATCACTTATTTTTTATTTATTTCATCTAAAAAAAATCTCCATAAACTTTCTAAAATTTTAAAATTTCTATACTATCTCTAAAATATTATTTTGTTTACAAATTTATTTTTGTTTCTACATAGTATCACTTTAAAAATACTTGAAATATATATTTTTTCTAAAAATTTAAATATAATTTTGGTAAGTTAATTTTTTTTTAAATTCAAATTTATGTCTAATTTCTGACCAAATTAGAAAAAAAATTTAAATATATATATATATATATATATATATAATCAGAAATTGGTCAGAAACCATTGGTCGGAAATTGGTCGGAAAATTCTTACCAAATTTCAGTTTCGACTCTCAAATTTCGACCAATTAAGTTTCGTCGGAAAACACTTATTCCGACCAAATTCCGAAAAATACTCTGTTTGGAAATTGCAGTATTTTTTTGTAGTGCTTTAAAATGAGTTATAATCTAACAGTTATAGCGATACTAGAAATATGTATACCATAGTCATGTCAATATATATTTATACTGTAGTATTTGTTTCTTACAAAATGATTTTACGCAAAATCTATGCAACTAGTAATATTTTGAGATACTAGTAATATTTTGAGTTGTCGAGAAGTGGAAATCCAATGATGAACACTTAAATTATTACTAGAGGCTTTTAAGAACACGTAGTGCCTCAGAAAAGTACACAATAAAGTTTTCTCTTGATTGACATTGGACGGTGAGGATTCAGCCTCGGAAACGACGTCGTGGCAATTTGGATGCAGAACGTTGGGCGCACGATTTGGATATTTCTTTTTTCTCTCCCCCTATCCCCAAAGTCAGGGATTTTATTTATTACTACAACCATGAATATATGATATATACCTTCGGTCTTCCCCGATACTTTTTAAGATTTTCAATTAGTTACTAACTCTTCCCTTTTCTCCTTCTTTTTTACTCAATTATTTAATTGATCATTTCATCCTAAATTTTATTATTTTGGATGTTGAATCACGTAATCCAAGTAACCCATTCAAAATTTTATCATTAATACTTGGTTATACAACTATAAACTATAAATTGAAAGGAATCTTGAAAGTAAACTTATGTAAACTATTTAGGGCCTAATAGTGAAATTAACAAATCTTATGGTCTGAAACAAAAAAGCGATATATCTTTGTACGTGTCGGTAACTAGGACCTTGTTGAATCATCAAAGGAAAAAAAAAAAGAGGCCCCACGCGCTCCAATAAAAAATATACAGCAGCTCCACAAGTAGCTCTTAAAGAGCTTCCATCACGGACTGGATCAGATCCCGAATTCTTCGTCTGACCACCGATTCAGTTTTTTTTTTCTCCGATCTCGCAGTTTCGGGGGAAAATCTAAAAGTTAGTATTTCTCTCTATCCTTTACTTTCTCATCCATTTTTTTTTGTTTTGTTTTCATATATTTCTTGCGCTTGTTTTCCGACAAGAGATCGTATGATTTAGTGGTTCTTTGTTTTGTCATAAGTCAAACTTGCTGACTCTTTTATTTCTGGCTTGTGGTTTTGATGATCTCTTACTACTGCTCTGATCTGATCAGTGATTGTAATTTCACTATTTTTAGTAGTTAAGATTCTTTTGGTCGTTGTGTTTTTTTTTTGAGTAGTAATGCGAAATTTTGGCTACTTAAAATTTTTGTGTCGTTTGATACCAGATCTTGTAGGTTCGATGATTCCTGGATCTCGATTCAGAAATAGTTATACTAACATATGTACTCTATAATTCTGATTGTTACAGGTGATAAAATAAATGGCGCAGCATCTGTTGCACGGGACTTTACATGCTACCATCTATGAAGTTGATACACTCCATGGTGGTGGACTCAGGACTGGCTTCCTCGGGAAGGTATATATATACATATAGCTTTGGTTGTCATTTGTCACATTTTTTTGTTTTGTTATTTAGTCGTTATTAAGTTTTTGGAGATCATTTTTAAGCATTTCCTTTAGACTATTTATAATTATCTAATAGTGTTAAGTTTATTGTTTGGCTTTCTTTAGGTTACATGAATTAATATAAAATGGGCATTGGCCAGAATTGCATTAGTTACTATTGCTTATCATGTCTTCTTAGGATTTTGTTTTCTGTTTTCTCTATCTTGATGTCTTCTTTTATGAAATGTGCTACAGATTTTTTTGCTGATACAATTTATCTTTATTTTCTGGTTAAATTTTTCAGATTCTTGCAAATGTAGAAGAGACAATTGGTGTTGGAAAAGGAGAAACACAGCTGTATGCAACAATTGATCTGCAAAAAGCTAGAGTTGGGAGAACCAGGAAGATTAAAAATGAACCAAAAAACCCAAAGTGGTATGAATCTTTTCATATCTACTGTGCTCACTTGGCTTCTGATATCATCTTCACTGTTAAAGATGATAATCCCATTGGTGCCACACTTATTGGAAGAGCATACATTCCTGTTGATGAAGTCATTAACGGCGAGGAAGTGGATCGTTGGGTTGAGATCTTGGATAATGACAGAAACCCTATTCAAGGAGGATCAAAGATTCATGTGAAACTTCAATATTTCCATGTTGAGGAAGATCGTAACTGGAATAAGGGTATCAAAAGTACTAAGTTCCCTGGAGTGCCTTACACGTTCTTCTCCCAGAGACAAGGCTGCAAAGTTTCTCTGTACCAAGATGCTCATATTCCAGACAACTTTGTTCCAAGAATTCCTCTCGCTGGAGGGAAGAACTATGAGCCTCAGAGATGTTGGGAGGATATTTTCGATGCCATTTCAAATGCAAAACACTTGATCTACATTACTGGTTGGTCTGTTTACGCTGAGATTGCCTTAGTGAGGGACTCAAGGAGGCCTAAGCCGGGAGGAGATGTGACCATTGGTGAGCTTCTCAAGAAGAAGGCTAGTGAAGGTGTCAGGGTTCTTTTGCTTGTTTGGGATGACAGAACCTCTGTTGATGTGCTGAAGAAAGATGGGCTCATGGCTACTCATGATGAAGAAACGGAGAATTATTTTAGGGGAAGTGATGTCCATTGTATTCTGTGCCCTCGTAACCCCGATGATGGTGGTAGCATAGTTCAAAGCTTGCAGATCTCTACTATGTTCACGCACCATCAGAAAATTGTTGTTGTGGACACCGAGATGCCAAGCAGAGAAGGATCAGAAATGAGGAGAATTATGAGTTTTGTTGGCGGTATTGATCTCTGTGATGGAAGATACGACACTCCGTTCCATTCCTTGTTCAGGACATTGGACACAGTCCACCATGATGACTTCCATCAACCAAACTTCACCGGTGCTGCTATCACCAAAGGTGGTCCAAGGGAGCCTTGGCATGACATCCACTCTCGTCTTGAAGGTCCCATTGCTTGGGATGTCTTGTATAACTTCGAGCAGAGATGGAGCAAGCAAGGTGGTAAAGACATTCTTGTTAAGCTGAGAGATCTCAGTGATATTATTATCACTCCTTCTCCTGTTATGTTCCAAGAGGACCATGATGTGTGGAACGTACAGTTGTTTAGATCCATTGATGGTGGAGCTGCTGCTGGTTTCCCCGACTCACCTGAAGCTGCTGCTGAAGCTGGACTTGTAAGTGGGAAAGATAACATCATTGATAGAAGTATCCAAGATGCTTACATTCACGCTATCAGACGTGCCAAAGATTTCATCTACGTTGAAAACCAGTACTTCCTTGGAAGTTCTTTTGCTTGGGCTGCTGATGGTATTACTCCTGAGGACATCAATGCTCTTCACTTAATCCCAAAAGAGTTATCGCTGAAGATCGTTAGCAAGATCGAGAAAGGAGAGAAGTTTAGGGTTTATGTTGTGGTTCCAATGTGGCCTGAAGGTCTCCCAGAGAGTGGATCAGTGCAAGCTATATTAGATTGGCAGAGAAGGACCATGGAGATGATGTACAAGGATATAATCCAGGCACTCAAGGCTCAGGGACTCGAGGAAGATCCAAGAAACTATCTGACTTTCTTCTGTCTTGGAAACCGTGAGGTCAAGAAAGATGGAGAGTATGAGCCTGCAGAGACACCAGACCCAGACACAGATTATATGCGTGCGCAAGAAGCACGCCGCTTCATGATTTACGTCCACACCAAAATGATGATCGGTAAGTTTCACATTTTCATTTAAAAAAAAACTTGAGAATTTACATAAATGTGTATTTGTTAACGCACTTGATGTCTATTGTAGTTGATGATGAATATATAATCATCGGGTCTGCTAACATAAACCAGAGGTCAATGGATGGTGCAAGGGACTCTGAGATAGCAATGGGAGGCTATCAACCACATCACTTGTCTCATAGACAACCAGCTCGTGGCCAGATCCATGGATTCCGTATGTCGCTCTGGTACGAACACTTGGGAATGCTCGACGAGACCTTCCTCGATCCATCAAGCTTGGAATGCATTGAGAAAGTTAACCGTGTTGCTGAAAAGTATTGGGACTTTTACTCAAGTGAGTCACTTGAACATGATCTTCCTGGCCACTTGCTTCGCTACCCGATTGGTGTAGCTAGTGAAGGTGACATCACTGAGATTCCGGGATTCGAGTTCTTCCCGGACACAAAGGCCCGTATCCTCGGCACTAAATCAGACTACCTGCCTCCAATCCTTACAACCTAATTATCACTTGGTATGTGTCTAGTAATGTGATCTCTCTCTCTCTGTTTTGAATAAACTGAGTGTCTCTGTCTACCTTTAGAACTAATAACTTAATGGTTGGTGTGATGATGCTCTGTCTACCTTCACTCCTTTGGTTTTAAATTCGTACAATGACGTGGTGAGAATGTTGTAGCTTTGTGATCTTTTTTTTTCCCCTTGTTTTTGTTGTTAATGTACCTTTGTGAACTTATGAATCTTTTATTTGATCTCTTTTTTTAATTGAATGTTGGTACCAATTGTGTGTTTTACATCAAAGTTTAGAGGTTATTAGTCAGCCATCTAAATAGAATAAAAATATAATCAGTCAGGGATAGTTATCATCAACCCCGCATGCATTCGGTGTGACTTAGGCCGGCTTTGATTTGTGCTATAGAGTAGACAATAGTAAGTGAAATTTCAATTCTTGGTTAGCATTTACCCATATGCATTAAAGAGGATTTGATTATGAGTAGTGACACACCGACAAAACTAACTAATACAAACAATTAAACTATATATCCTGATCAATCTGTAAACTAGTTTATTAGTAATTGATAACAATAATTTATTAGTTTATTGTTTATAGACTTACCTGCTAAATGGCCGAGTGATCGGTCCTTACTTAACAATGTATGTGAGGTGGTAATATTATGGACAACATAGTTTTTTTTTTTTTTTGAATAATGTGGACAAAATAGTTGCGCACTAGAAACTCAAAAAGTTGTAAAATAAAACAAGATAGCTTTACTACGATATATGCGAAGTTTCGTAGCAAAGTACACGTAAGTAAAAGTAGGAGTTCTTCTCGAGTAGTTCTTTCTAAATACGGAAATTTCATATTTTAAAAACATGTTAGAACCTTATTGGTTTAATGTTTGAGACATTTGCAAAAACATTGGGTTTCCGAAGTCGACAGGACACGTGTATGACACCCTCGAGCCTCATCATCTTTAACTAAGTGCTAGATTCTTTCGAACTCTGACAGATAGGTCAATTGAAATCGGTCAGTGGTTGACATTCATCCAAGTTAATAGAAACCTCACAATCAGTCGACAAGCTTCCAATAATTCTCGTTACACTACACTCGCCTCTTTATTTTCTGAATATATTTATATTTTAAAAAATATCCATTCAAGTAATTTTTATTATATGGTTAGGTAATAGACAGACTAGATTATATATGACTTGGATTTTACATTATACATGTGATATTGTTCGACTTTATTCAGACGTTTTTTACTTTTTATCCAAACCATACATATATGCTGAGAGACTAAAGACGGTAAAATATATACAGGATATATTTAAAAAAAAAACTAGGATAACTACTGTAAATTACTAAATTCTGAATTAAATTTTAATTATAGACATAGTGGTCTATAAAATCCAAATTATACATTGATTTATTGACCAAAAGCAGTCTTACTCTAACTAAACATTGTTTATATATTATTTTTCCTTTTCCCACTAGAATATGTGAGTAATGAAGCACCAAAATCTAACTCGAACTCCTCTTTTTTATATGTTTAATTTTTATAAAGAAATTAATTCTCCCGAATTATTGTATATTTGTATCAATATAGGAGAGAGTCAAAAGAAGTGATCAAATTCATAAAATTTCAACAGTTGCTAAGTTAAGTTTGACCAAATCTTACGAAAACAATCAAGTGGTTATCTCAGTAGTTTGGGATTGAGTATATACCTGTCTTAATATTTGGGTTCGATTTTATTTGACCACTTAACCCACAGTAAAACTGTGCGAACAAGAAATTGGACTTGCGCATAGAAAATTGGATTTAAAAAGAATTAGTTTGGACCGAAAGCTCGGATAAACATATAGATTAAAAAAAAAAAAAAAATTCTCTACAAAACACACACGTCTCATACCACGATACCACATCCAATCAGCGATCATTGCTCTGTTTCAGCCTTTGCCCAAAAAAAAAACAAAAAAAAAAACAAAAACAGAAGACTTGATCTTTATCATTTCTCAGTTGGTTTTCTTGAGAATTTTGTTTCTTGGTATCTTCGAAATTTTCGGTAAAGAATCTTCACGAACATGTCTTCTATGTTGGGTTGTTCTAATGGTACCGTAGCCATCGCTACCGCCATGGTTTTCTCAAGCACCGCTCTGTTTCTCACCATGGCTCGTCAGTTCCATGGAAATCATCAAACCTCTAAGATTCAAAACCAGACTCCACGACCCATCCTTCGTTCTTGTTTATCTTCAGGTACGATCTTTTTTTTCTCTCGAGCTCGGAAGTTTGTGATAGATTTTCCCGGGAAAAATAAGTTTGTTCTTGGGATACAGAGGAAACAAAGAAACAGAGGAAGAAGATAAAGAAAGTTCGCTTCGCGGATAATGTGAAAGATACGAAAGGGAACGGGAAAGAGTACCGGAGGAGGGCATTGAACCGGAGAATCGTACCGGAGCCAGTGACTGAACCGGGAAAGACCGATTCAATTTGTAGAATCTCCACCATGCCAGCGAACCGAATGGCTCTGTACAATGGGATTCTTAGAGACCGAGATCACAGAGTTCAATGTTCTTATTGACTTTTCTTGTTCACCAAATAATTCAATAGATTTAGGTTTGTAATTTTTTTCTTGGAAAATTCAGGAATTGTAGTAGGTGGTCTTTTTTTTTCATAGGAGTAGGTGGTCTTCTTATTCTCTACTTTTATAATAATTTGTTTTTAAGTATCAAGTGATGATGTAAATAACTGTCATGTAACTAGTCATTAGCAAATTGAAAAAGGTACTAGAAAATAAGAATATGTGCTTATTGAACATATATTTATTTTTTTGGTTAACTACAGAAAATAGCAAAATTGAAGGTCTTACCAAAAAAAATCAGGAAACATATTGAACCGATTCCTAAAGTTTTCTTCCTAGAGAAATAGGCAACACAAAACAGTATATGTCACGACTTTGGATCACGAGTTTGATACGCCAATCAAAGAGTTTCCATGGAACTACGTTTGAAGAATTAGATACGTCTGTTCTAATCTCTTATACTTTTATATTTTTAAGGATGTTAAGTGTTTTAAAAATAAAAGATATATGTATTGACCAGAAAAATGGAGAATATATGCATATATTACTAAAGCTGGGATTAAAAAAGATTTAACAATTAACACCGCATGATAGTTTACACAATTTGGATGAAAATTAAAGTTAAAGGTAGAGGTCAATCCAATTGCAGATTTTTTAAAAATAGTCCTCATGATAATTTACTCAATTTGCATGCGTATTAATGCCGCCAGAGGGCAGCCTCTAAATCAAAACTTTATAAGATCCAAATCTAATCACAATCATCTCGAAACACAAGTGTCGCTTGGTGGGTGGGAGAAAGCCAAAACTTAAGGCAATTGTGAACAGAATAAAACCAACTGTCCCAAATTGCAGTTAGTTAATTCTTTTGATTTTGTAAATAAAGTTATTTCTTTTCCTAACATTTCCTTTAAAATGGTTATAAATTGTTTATTGCTGCTTACGTCTCATAAGATCTTAATTATATTCTATATTATATAAAGTAATTTTAGTGGATATGTTTGTTTCTAGGCTCGATTATCAAAAATACACTAACATGTTATATGTAACAAACTCTATATACATCATCAAAAAAAAATTAATAATCCACGAGATATCATATCACCGTTCTCTTTTAGGTTTTAACGACAAAGTTAAATCTTCTGTGGTTATAATTTTTAGTATTAAAATCATTTTAATTCTGATAAGTTCACAAGCGACGTCTTTCCAAAAACTGAAATAAAATCAGCAAATTTCAAGTAGAAATATTACAAAGTACAAGTGTATTCAATTATGGCAAACAAAGAACGATCTAAAAAAACGATCAAGACAAGGCGCCAAAGCGGTCAAAAGATGGATAAGGTAGTTGTGGGTCCAAAGCCTTATAACTCCACACGACCACTAGACTCTGTACACATGGCTCTTTCGTCGGCTAATGCGTGGGGTCACTCACTCTTTCCAAGTTTCTTCGAAATGAAGTATTCGAAACTTCCAGGGACAACGCAAAACTCAGAAAAAGGAGAAAAAGAAGTTGTCTTTTCCTTTTTTATTGTTTTCTTTCGATTGGGTCTTTGCTTTTTACCCAATCCATTGATTGATTTCACTAGAAGATTAATACGTTGTGTTGGACTCAGTCACTCAGGATTCTTCGTTTGATGATCTAAAGAAGAGCTCTGTTGTTTCCACGATGGGGTAAGTCAATTTATCCGCATTTTTTTTAAGTTCTTAGCTTTGGGTATAAAAAAGATTTGAGCTTTGTTTAACTCTCTTAATTATAGCTTTAGGATTTTAAGGGTTACGTTATGTTTAGCTGATGATTTGGTGGGGGGGGGGGTGTTTGCAAACTTAGGTATTACACATAACCAATGATTACGTTTATGAATTTGTAACACAGCAGTGGTTGTTTGGCTTGTTTTGATAAGTCGAAAGCAAAAACAACTGTAGATGTGGATGCTTGTAGAGATGTGTTAATAGAAGAACATTGGAGTGAGTTAAGGAACCCTAGTGTAGCTTCTGAAGATTTCTGGACCAACACTACTTTAGATATGGAAAGCAATGCTGGAGTTAGGTCTCAGGGAAGTGTTTCTTCAATCAGCACATCAAATCTCACTGTTTATTCTCAAGAATCATCTGAATTTGTTAACCATGGTGAGTTAGAGTAAGCTCTTTCTCTCTTTTGCTTTTCTTTCTTAGTGATTGAGAACTTGAAAAAAGAATCTAAGTGGTTAACAGGTCTTGTTCTATGGAATCAAAGTCGGCAGCACTGGGTGGGAAATAAAAGATCCGATAGCCAGAAAAGAGTTGTACGAGAACAGACAATTAAGTGAGGATTCTATGAGACTTAGTGACTCATATCTGTTATAAGATTCATTTTTTTTGTGGTTTTCTAAAACTATTTGATCGTTTGGCAGTGAGAATGTGACTTATGAGAGTTTACTTGGGAGTAACAAGCGGGTTCCTCGGCCTATACCTCTTGAGGTAAAATTCAGTTCCATATATGGATGGACACTGAAGGAACTAACTAAATCTTTTATTTACCTATTTTGAGTAACCAAGATTTTTTTTGTTATTGAAATATTTCACAGGAAATGGTACAGTTTCTGGTTGATGTTTGGGAAGAAGAGGGTCTCTACTAAAAATTTCTTCTTTAATTTGGTTTAAACAAATAAAAGAAAAATTCATATTAATGTTGCAAAATTTTAATTTATTTTAATTTTTTGTTGTACACTTCAAAGTTTCAGATTCTGTCAATTAATTGGCGATTTGTAAAGAGAATTGACAAATATTACAAAAAGTAATTGGTTATTAATCTAGTATCGTTTGTAAATGTCCAACCTTTTCTTCTCTGAGGCCAAAAAATCCTAAATTCCACAAAAACGTTTGATTGGAATATTATTATTCACTAAATTGTCTGATTAATCTGTTTAGTTAGTTATAAATGCCGTACACGTAAGCGTTTTCTGAATCAAAAACCCCAAAATATAAAAGACAAAAAGTGAGGTCCAAAATTAATCGTGGAGGAAAAATGGTGAGCAACGCTTTGTCGAATACGACCACAAGCTTTAGCCTCTATCACCACTCAATTCTACCGCCGTATCACCTTCACCGTCGAAAGATTTTCTTCCTCGCGACCCCTCGCCGTTTACGCCGCTTAGCCGCTGTTGGTGGCTCTCCATCTCCTCCAGGTCCTGATCCGCCTCCGCCTGAGAACACCACTCAGCTTGAAGGTTCGATTCATCTTCCTCAAATAATTTTACGCTGCCTTCGAAATTGTTTTGTTTTATTGTATAATTTATTAAATTTAGCTCAAACCAGTATTTTTTCGTCAAAAAGATTCATTTTTTCTTGATGCGAATCAAATTTACTGCATAATGATCTCGAATGGTAAATCAAGACTATTTAATTACAGAATCGATTCGTTTGTGGTTGTTGATACTTGGTATTGGCTCGAGCTGAGATCATAATTATTGTTTCATCAAAATTCCAAAAGAGGAGTGATTTTATCCGATTCTGAAATGTTTTTATCAAAAAAAAAAAAAAAAAAGCTGAAATGTTGTGAGTTTTCAGTTTCTGCAATTAGGCTCGGATAATTTGAAATCATTTAGAACAGAGAAGAAGATGCTGGAAATATAAAACACTTAAAACTACAACCAAGTGAAATGAAACACTCTTCTTCCTATTTTTTTTTTTTTTTACTTTGGATAGGTTTTGTGGGAGCTGTGACAAGGATTCAAGACCGTGTAAAGATCTTCCTCGCAGTCCTGTTTTGGATGTCTCTCTTCTTCTGGGTTACAGTGACTGATGGGAGGGGTAAGGGCAAAGGCAAGAAAGGTTCTCGTTTCAAATAGTTTCCAAAAAAATTGACAAGGTTTTTGGTACACTCTCTATATATTCATGTCCAGAGAGTTCAACTACATGTAGAAATTCACCAAGTAAGCAAGCATCTTTCTTGCACATCACTTATTCAGATGATAATAGGATACAATAATACATCTTCAATGGTGTTATCTTTGGTTAATGCTAGCAATGTAGTAATCATTCACTGTATCATCTTGCACCAAAATCTCAAGATTTAGCTCTAATGTTAGCTGAAACGATGTCGTCTATGAGTAAAAAATACGAATGGGCCATCAGTGAAGGATATATATATGGGCCTAAAACGTCATTCTTGTTCGGACTCCAAATGAATATTTCATTACAGTTTATATTATTTCCCAAAGTAGAGAAAAGTCGTTAACAATTTGGCACGTGCATTACATGACCACCAAGTGAGCTCAAATATGCAATTAATGCGAAGATCCGAGTCGACGTGCCCTTTTAACACCTTTGATTAAAGCTTTTTAACGTGTCGTTACCATAGATGATCGAGCGCATTATACTAGTTTTCGATTTAGAGACACGTGGTTCTATTTCATTGGGTTGTTAGTTAACACGTATGTTACCTTCAAGTGACTTTATCATGCTCGTTGGTTACTGAAAAGTCTAAAGACTAAAACCATAGTTAACAAAGAGAAAAGAGCTGAGCCAACTAACAAACCAGGAAAAACAAAATCCCTAATTTTTCAACCGTCTGCTCCGTGTTGGTGGCTCTGTCTCTGTGACTACTTTCCTTTCCGACAATCAAATCTAAGGTTGTCTATTTCTTAATTCGAGAAGAATAATTTATAAAATTGTAAAATTTAGGTTTTTTCTTTGGACATTTTGTGATTTTTTTTTCTCTGTTTTTAGGTGTTGCTGAAGGAAAGTAGAGAAATGGGTGGTGAAGGGGAAATTGTATCTGTTGAGCTACCAGCACCTTCTTCATGGAAGAAATTGGTTTGTTTTCTTTGTTTCCTCTGTTAATTTTAGCTAATTAAAGAAAGGAAAAAGCCCTAGAATTTGCCTGTATATATGCAGTGCAATTACCAATTACCAAATCTGTCTTTTAAGTCTTTGAAGACTATAAACAGAGTAGCTTTTGTAGGCTTATTGTAAGTATAGGTTAAAATGCTTGATATTGAAAGGGTGATTCAAAGTTTATGAAGTTTACAAAGCCACATTTGATTTTGTTCGATCTACTTCTTCTTCTTTGTTCTGGATGTGAACTTAAGGGTCGTCTTTAGACTTTATTCTTCAACCTTTTGAACCTCAAATTCCAATTTTCAGAGGTTACATTAAAGTCAAAGTGACTTTCTTTTGCAGTTTTATCCCAACAAAGTTGGATCAGTGAAGAAAACAGAGATTGTGTTTGTTGCTCCAACTGGTGAAGCGATCAGTAACAGAAAGCAGTTGGATCAGTATCTCAAATCACACCCTGGAAACCCTGCGATCACAGAGTTTGATTGGACCACTAGTGGAACACCTAGGAGATCTGCAAGAATCAATGAGAAGACTAAGGCTACGCCTTCACCAGATAAAGAGCCACCCAAGAAGCGAGGTAGGACTAAGTCTTCAGGGTCAAAGAAAGATACAGAAGCTGAGAAACAAGAGGGAGGAGGAGTAGAGGAAAGCTCTCATGTGCAAGATACTGAAATGACTCATCCAGAGGGAAATGGCGAGAATGAGAATGTAACTGTTAAGAATGGCTCTGGTGAAACTGAGAAGGTGAATGATGTTAAAGACGACATGGTTGCAGAGGAAACTCCAGTTCTTGCTCCAGTTCAAGAAGCTGGTGAGTCGATGAAGGAGGAAACTCCGGTTCTTGCTCCAGTTCAAGAAGCTGGCGAGTCAACAAAGGAGGAAACTCCGGTTCTTGCTCCAGTTCAAGAAGCTGGCGAGTCAATGAAGGAGGAAGCACCGGTTTTAGTTGAAGATGGTAGTAAGGAGGGAGTGGATTCTAAGACTGACAAAGAAGATGAGGCTGGCTCAATCGAAAAGAAGTCGGTTGATGCAGAGAAGCAGACCATTGAAGCCAGTGGTGAGCAGAAGAAGGAAATTTCAGGCCAAGGTGAAGCCGAGTCCTTAATCCATGAGGGAAATGGTGTGAAAACAGAAGCTGAGGGAAAAGAGAAAACGGCTGAAGCAGAAGCTACGGAATAGCCTTGCTCTGCTCTGCTTCTGTTAGCTCATGAACTGTAAGTCGGTTGTTCCTATCAATCTATTGAAGTATATGCATGTTTTATTTCTTCCTTTTTGTTGTTGTGTGAAATCAGAGCATTGCCACGGTGAAAGATGTTGTTAGGCTGAGATATTATGTATTATGAGATGACTGCAGTATGTGAACGTTCTGTTAGGCTAAAAGTTATGTATGTAGAGGATATTATTGACTCTTCTGTTAAACTATTGCAACCACTATGTGTTGGTGTTTATCTTAACTGCAATCTTTAGTTTATTTTTTGCATTTTTAATGGATAACTAAGTTATAAATAAGTCAGATGAAAGATTTATCTTCTAAACTAAATATTTATTTTGGTCAATCTTCATATGAACGTTAACTAATGGGAAACCCAAATAAATAAATGGAAGAAATCAGTAGAAGATTCGAGAACAAAAGGTAAAAGTTTTGCTTTGAGGGTAAAGTAAGAATCTAATGCAAAGAAAGACCAACGATGTTAGTTTTCTTATTTTCTTGATTCAGTTTCAGGAGAATCTTTCTAAGTTTCTATTTTGCCTCCTTAATAACTTCCCTTGATTCTTTCCTTTTGCATGGTCCCAGTGACAAGGGTTTAGAATCTTCCTATTAAGGAACAACATCATAGTATAAACTCTTCTTGTTCCAATTTTAGGACCAAAAAAACAAAAAAAAATCTTCCCTGTTTCGAAAATAATCGTACTTCACATATGGGTTTCTTCTCTTCATTCTTTCTCTCGTTTCTCTTCATCTTCTCTATCATCTCTTCACAAACGGCAGTAGCATTCATCGGAACATACGGTATAAACTATGGTCGTATAGCGGACAATCTCCCGTCTCCTGATGCAGTAGCGACTCTCCTTAAATCAGCAAAGATCAGAAACATCCGTATCTACGATGCTGATCAGTCCGTCCTCAAGGCGTTCAGTGGGACAGGGATCGAGATTATCGTTGGCTTAGGCAACGAGTTTCTTAAGGACATTAGCGTTGGAGAAGACAGAGCCATGAACTGGATAAAGGAAAACGTCGAGCCTTTTATACGAGGCGGTACTAGAATTAGTGGTATCGCTGTTGGGAATGAGATTTTAGGTGGCACTGATATTGGACTTTGGGAAGCTCTCTTACCTGCGGCCAAGAATGTTTACTCCGCTCTTCGCCGTCTTGGTCTTCACACTGTCGTCGAGGTACATTATTACTTAACCAAACATGTCAACTTAAATCAAGAAACTGTTTTAGATATGTTGGCGTACGTGCATGCATGTCTATATTTGATTATTTCCTTTTTTGGCAACATCAAATTTTGAATTTAAATGGTTTTAACTAGTCTAAATTTTGTTATTAAAAAGGTTTAATTTTTATTTGTAGGTATCGAGTCCACATTCGGAGGCAGTGTTTGCGGACTCGTATCCACCGTCGTCGTGCAAGTTCAGGGACGACGTGGCGCCGTTTATGAGGCCGTTGTTAGCTTTTTTCTGGCAAATTGGGTCGCCGTTTTACATTAACGCCTACCCTTTTCTTGCTTATAAATCCGACCCGAAAACAATAGAACTCAACTACGCCATCTTCGAGCACAACAAAGGCATCCTCGACCCCAAAACCAAGCTTCATTACGATAACATGTTTGACGCTATGGTCGATGCTTCTTATGCTGCTCTCGAGAAAGCTGGCTACACTAAAGTCCCGGTACGTTCTTAGTCCGGTTACATATTTACTTAAAATGCCATGTTTTCATAAAAATACCTCAATTTAAATCTTTTTAATATATCAAACATCCTCTACTTTGAAAATACGTACTGATTTAGTCATTTTACATTTTTTACTGTGCGTGCGCATGCAGGTGATTGTTTCTGAGACGGGATGGGCATCGAAAGGCGACGCAGATGAAGCCGGAGCGTCGCTGAAGAACGCAAGAACTTATAATCGGAATCTCAGGAAACGGCTGCAGAAGAAGAAAGGAACGCCGTATAGACCAGACATGGTGGTCAGAGCTTACGTGTTTGCTCTCTTCAACGAGAATCTAAAACCGGGTCCTACTTCTGAGAGAAACTTTGGCCTTTTTAAACCTGACGGTAGTATTGCCTACGACATTGGCTTCACCGGACTCAAGTCCTCTTCTGCCACACGGTGTCGTTTAGGGTCTTCTCTTCTCTCGGCTTCTCTTGTTATGTTTCTTCTTCACCGTTTGTTACCCTTGTGAGTTGTGTTGATTTTTAAATGACCTTTTCGTTTATGGAGATCATTATCAAATTAACCCTGTAATTCTTGATTTGTTTGTGATTAATCACTTTTACGTTTAAACTTTCAAGTGTTACTATTAACAAAAAAAACTTTCAAATGTTACTAAGCTTCTTAATTACTTTGTGTTATCTATATATTTCATACCAAGTTTAGGTCACAAAAAGTATATAATATGACTATATGTGAGTTTTGGTTGGGACAAAGTCACTTTGATTAAATGAAAAAAATGTTGTGAAAACTACAGAATACTTTCACAACAATTTTCAAATCATCACTCGTCACAGCATTGCTATTACTCAGGGGTGTGAGGGATAAAGTTTCGTCAATTAGTTCATTCCGAGGAATATGACCACTTCGCAAAAGTACTTAGAGCATCTCCAATGGTAGGAACCCCTAATGGATTCTTACTAATATTTTTAATATAAATTTTAATTAATTGAAAGATAAGAGCTTCATTAAGAGATCTAAATTTTTTCCTCTTCCAATGGTAGAACCTCACTAGGGGTTCTTAAGAATAAAAATTAATATTTTGAAAAATAATTTATTTTAAATATAATAATTTCTTTTGTTACACAATTTATAAAATCAAAATTATTTTGCATTTCATGAAATTTAAAACATACAAAATATAGAATTTGAAATCATAAATCGTTTATTCAATAGACTGTACATTCTAAGACATCAACACACATCATGAATCAACTAGAGATATGCCAATAGCACAACACACACCACATAAATCCAGTCAAGTTCCTTTGAAACATTTAGAGATAAATAATACCTCAATATTTATTATAAGAAATGTCTGGGAATATGGAGTCATCAAAGAGCTGATAACATAAATCTAGAGACGTTGTGGCTGCTCGTTCTTGATGATCATGGCTTGAGGAAGCCTGGTTGCCGCCAAAACCATCAAAACCCATCTGAATCAACAATCATTGACCACCTTATACAATCATTAACAAGTTAATGAGATACAAAGCAATAAAAAACATAACCAAGAATCAGAAGATCTTTACTTGTTTCCAAGAACTGCATGAAGGTTCAGAATAGTCTCTTCTTCTTCTACAGAGATCTAACAACGGTCCCATTTCTCTCCTGCAAAAAGAACACGAAACTCATTCAACCATTTATCACGCATACGGAGCCATTGATTGATGAAACTGCTAATATCAACAAATTTAACTAAGAGATAACAACTAAGCTAGCTATGGAGTTCTGGTTTAACCTTACCAACTGCATAAACGCCAAACAGTCCAGTGTCATTGTAGTTGGTGTTGAATGCCATTATGCTTTCTGCTATTTCATTAATGGCAACCCTCTAGGTCAGGTCACAACTGCACATAGAGATATAATGTTCATCAGCATATTGCAAAAAGGCTTTTCTTTGAATCCATGGCTAGAAATCTTAGTCAGAGAGTAAACTCACCCCATGTACAAGGGGTAGGTCGACGTCAATCATTCGGACCTGACAAGAATTTAAAGGACAAGAGCACTTAGAAAGAAGGAATACAACATAAAACAAAAAAAATCAATCATAAAGGCTGTGTCTTTACCTCAGAACCTGTAAAACTAGCAGCTTCTCTGCCAACAAGTTGAGAAGTAGATGTTGATCGCAGAAAATGACAGGTAAAGAAAAGTTATACCATCCTCGAAGCTGTGTAATGAGTCTTAATGTAATTCTGCAGATCCTCTCTGGTGATCCTCCTGACGTTCTTGCTCAGATCCCAGAATAGTTCTTCCAAGGGGTGTGTGTTGGAATGCAGTAGCATGTCGGTTTGTCCTTGCACCTACTGAAAAAACATTTACACTGAGATATAGCTTAGAATGTTCTCTATAACCGAGTCAAGAAACAGATAAATCTAAGAAACACATAAGATTTTAAAGGCCGCAAAAAAAAACAGAAGAGGCCTCTCTCAAAAAAGGGTTGAAAAAAGGTTGAAACTAAGATTTGCAACGAGTTTAGCAGCAATGGATTCACGCTCTTGTGTCTAAAAACCATCAATAAATACATAAGATGAAAATAGCTTAACACATATACTGTATTAACTATTAACCAACTTAGATTATGAATAAAAATGATCAAACCTTTCTATACGGAATCACAGCAATAACTTTCTTAGCTGATGCTCTTCTACAAGCATCAACTATAATCAATAACTCCATGAGATTCTCATTAGTTGGAGTACAAGTAGGCTGCACTAAAAACACATCGCAACCTCTAACACTCTCTTTAAGCTGAACATAAACCTCTCCATCAGCAAATTACATTTCTAGCAAAATTGTAAAACCAAATTCACAATACTATACACAAATTCATCAATACATTATACATGAACGGATACAAAGCCAAGAGCTCATAAATTCAACAAAAAACATATTTGAATTTTTCAAATATCAAATTGCTATTTCCAATCAGAGAAGATAACAAAAGCGTTCGAAGAATTATAATATTGACGTAATTTTATCAAAAGTGCTTACAGCGGAACCGGAAAAAATGGAGATTCGGAAGGGAGACTTAGTGGTTGTGAAGGAAATCTAGGAGCGGGAGAAGAGAGACGAACATGATGAGAAAATTGAACAGGCGCGCATAGGCGGTGTGTCCAGGCGGTCGCCGAGAAGACGAGAGAGAGAGAGTTGGGAGGAAGAGAGAAAAAAAATTAACCCCGTTCTTGCAGAAAGCAGCCAATAGAAACACTCCACGTCATCCTAAAAAACGATTGGTTCTTACCTTAGTAAATTACCCAATTTTGATTTATTTTTTCTTTACTTTTTCATTAAGAACCCCATTATATCCTCTCGTTGGAGATGGTCGTATATCTGCCATAATGGAGGTACACTATTTGAATGACATTTATTTATGGTCTCTACTCTCTTCTTCAACTTGTCGATAATATTGTCCCTCCAGAGAGAGCCTCCTGGAGCTTCTACTAGGGACTTTATGTGAATAATAGCGAAAGAAAGAAAAGATGAGAACTTTCACACTTATAATTAATTCCTTGATTTTCAATTACACTGTTGATTGAATTTATACAACTCTCAAACTTATCTACGATTTTACTCGGGTCTTGGACCTTGTGACACCTGTCGATCATCTAGCCACACTTGATTGATCGGAGAGACTCGTATTTATTGTTGTGTACGATTCCGCAGCTTGATCCAGCTCTATCTCATTTGTTGTTGCCAGCTCCCTCTGTTCCTCTCTGCATCGTTCGTACTCTTGTCTAGGAACGTTGGAATTGCTCTGGATTCTTCTCTTCAATTGGGCCTCATTTGTTAACTGGGCTTCGTGCTGGAGGCTTTCCTTTCTGCAGGCCCATTGTAACTTTAGTGGATATACTTTCACTTTCTAGTTGAGGGCTGCCCAAGTTACGCAGAACAAGCGTTTTCATTGCCAACCAATTTTGGGATACCTACGATAAGGAAGCGAAGGCCTAAATGTGATGTGGTGAAAAGGTTTTGCAGATTCACATGTTTAAGAGCTACATTTTTACAGTGATTTGAAATGTAAGATTTTTCTACATTTTTTATCGCTATATTCATACCAAGTTTTGAAGGTCACCATAAAAGTATATTCCCTCTATAATATGCTCATATATGTCAGTTTTTGGTTGGGACTCGGTCACAGCTTTGATTTAATGGGGAAAAAAATGTTGTGAAAACTATAGAATACTTTCACAACGACTTTCAATCAAACACTAAATTTTGTTCTACCTGCAAAATTATTTTACTTGTCTTGTTCATGATGTATTTGGTATACACATGAAATATTGTAGATATATGTACCAGTATAGATATTTAGTTGTGTAATTACGACAACATGAAAATTTTGATAACGCTAACGAATCATATCTTTATTGGAGTAATTAAGATATATAATTCTCCCTTTATATGATTCCATATAATTTTCTATCAAATCTTATTCGACCACACTATTTATGTTTTAATATTCCTACGCACTCTCTTATCATGTACCAACTGACACTTAAAATACATTTATATAACGTGATATACAAATTTCAACTTGGCATTATTAAACAATGGTATATATAACTAAGTGGTTGTATCCCATTGGTTTGAGTTTGAGTATGGGTATATAACTGTCTCAAGACCCGGATTCAATTCAATTTGGCCATCTAACCTATAACAAAGTTGTGCGAAAAGAAAGTTGGACATAAAAATGATTAGTTTGGACCGAATGCCCAGATACCCACAAAACAAAGATGTGCGAAAAGAAAGTTAGACATAAAAATGATTAGTTAGGACCGAATGTCCGGATAACTTCTGAATTACAAAAAAAAAAAAATAATAAATAAATAAAACTTGGCTAGTACACGTTACATCTCTCACATAAATATATTACAAGTAACGCCATATATATAATCTAATTAATTTTTAGAATAATTTTACAACTATTCACAACATCTTTAATCTGGTGAACGTATGAGTTTTAAGTCTTCATAATTTTAAATTATTATTGTCTAATAGTGTGTATTACAAGAATTTAAAATACATAAATAATTTTGCAACATCGACATATATTTATATATATATATATATAGTCGACAAATTCCCGAGACAGAGACTATAATATTACGTAACGTAGCAACTTTATGGTTTAACCACATAATGATGATACAAACAAGACTCCATAAGGTTCAAATCTAAAGATTTGAAAAACTAAAGATTAGAGATCCGATTTGTTAACGTGAACAGAGACTTGGTCATTGAGATAGGTGAAAGAGACACTAATCCTCTACAAAAGGGTGCACCTGTTCATCACCAATCTCAACAGGATCATCACCGTTGATCTGGTCAAGTACGACGACCAAACCCATCGCGAAAGCGCCGTCGAAACCGGGTTTAATCTCGAGAGTGAACACATCTCGTCCAAGCATCACGTTCGTTGACGCGTCTACTTTGCGTTTGATCTCAGCCATTGTTCGTTTCTCCGTGTCGTATATGTTACAGCTTCGTTGCGAGAAGTCTCCGTCGATAGTGTACTCTTCTCCGGCTTCGTTGAATACTTCTACTTCCATCGTGCACCGTCCGATTATTGATGATCTCCGGACGCTGAAGATCGGTTTCTGACCCTCCGATCTCTCTCCGAGAAAACCTTCCCATCTCTGGTGCAGAGTCGGTCTCTGTTCATCAAAACATAACCAACGAGTTGACTCAGTATAATCAAGGAACTAATATACTTATTTTAACTGAATAATAACAAAGAAACACTTATATGAATATGGTTTAGCAACTGAGTCCGATGACTAGTTGATTGACTCGGACTAGGCTTTAAACAAACAAACAAAAACACAGTTGGTTAGATTTTGCAGCTCAAAACAATTACTTCAGATCTCATTTCTAACAATTATCTTTATCGAATTCTAGTCAACTCCTTTTGATCAAATAATTCAACATTTTTTACCAATACGTGTAAGATATTTTTTTGTTTGGATATTTTCTAAGGTTGGCAAGAACAGAACAGAAAACGAATTCAAATGGATGAACATCAATGAAAATTCACGTACTAATCAAATCCAGCTCAACAAATAAAAAAATAAAACTTTGTATCTAATCACCGAGTCATGTTCATGAGCTGACTCTTACCCATCTCAACTAAATTCAAAGGAAAAAAAAAAAAGAGTATGATGGGTCGACTTAATTTAATTACCTTTCGTTTAACGGTGAGGAGACACTTCCCGACAGCGTCCATAAGGACAATCTCATCGTTATCTCTTGTGTCGGGTCCATACGAATCAACCCTGAAGATGATATCGCCGTGACAATCGTAGGCGGCGAAACCATCGCCGGTATAGAAGAGAGAAGTTTTGCAGACGGTAAGTGGTTTGTCTTCTTCATAGAGATAAGCTTTGTCCACCACAATTCTTTCTCCCATCTTTATTCCTTCTTTTGGAGCCATCTCTTCAACTAATTCCATTTTTTTTATTTTGTGTGTGTGTGTATGTGTGGAAGTTAGATTTTGTGGTTTGGTTAACGAATGATTTTATTATCAAATGATATGGACACTCTTCTCTTCCTCTCCTTTGCCTCTCTATTTATATATGTAGTTAATATACGTACACACGCGTGACGCGTATGTAAATATCTTCTTTTTTTTTTGTCTTCCTTTCAAAAGTCATATATTCTTAATTGCTATTGGCTAGAAATTTAAAAGTCATATATATATATATATGTATTTATAGTTCTATAACATGCGATGACTTGAAAATGTTTATTTAAATCGTTTTCTTATACTTGATTTCTAAACCATATTTAGATCTGTTTACACACCGGTTTTATTTTCATGTAGCAAAATGGAAGAATATATAGAGGAATATTCATTTAAAGTTTGTATATTGGTATTTTAACATTTTCTAATGTATTTTTGTGTCGACAAATGTTTGTTTCATTCGTACGGCAAGTTTGTAATTGTCACTTTTTTAAAGATGTCTCGAACTACACACCTTACGTTTTAATGAGCTTTTTGTAAATTAGAAAAGTATACATTATAACATATGAGAAAAAATAAATTGGAAATTGATGGCTGTGGATATTTGTAAATTAAAATATATATCATCGTGTGATCTATATATACCTCGATTTTTTTTAATTAAATTGAAGGAAAAAAAATGAATCAACATCAATAATGTCCCCAAGTCCTAGGCTCCTAGCTAGCCTCGATCATTGGACATCTAATTAGGTGGACGATTAGGCAAACACGTCTTATTAGGTGAAAACCATACAAAATCACCACCTCTTGATTTACATTTACATCTGAATAATTATATTTACACAACTTTTGAGTGATTAAATAGTTACGTCAAATATGTATGCATCTGCAAAATGTACTATTCTTCTGCACAAGTACATTTCACATTTTCTTCTAAATATACTGTACTATAAATCTACAGATACAAACTACAACTATATGATTCTAAGCATCTTTAAAACTGACGTCAAAATTAAAGAACAAAAAATACATTTAAAACTCAGAATATACGAATATATATACAACAAATCAAAACAAAATAAGATACACTTAACTAAACTGCAAATATAGCCAATACTTACTAACCACTAAATTTACCAATAAAATAAAAATGGTATCTCATACCTTTTTTTTTCATCGTCTTCTTTAATTTATTCAACACCAAGAAAATGTATCTCTAAACTAAAAATTCCCTTTCAGGAGAAAAATCTCATATCAAAATGGTTTAAATATTTGTAGATAGATCGATACTTAAAACTAATTTTTTAATTTGGTGCACAAATTAAAGAAAAATCATCAGAACACATGAGTTGCGGTCGAATGTTCAGTTTTTCACTATAAATACAGAAAGAAACAAATAAACAAGTCTATGTTAGTTTTTTATTTTATTTTTTACCTCAGATATCAAGACAGTGATCTTAGTGAGTGAACAATGTCAATCTGCCAAAAAAGAACATTACGTTTCATGTCGCTTGGTATGTATTGATTCATTGATTGTTTTTGGCTCTTCCTACATTTGTTTTTTACTGTTCATTAATCATTACACCCATGCTTCTGCTGTTTTGGATGACAGAGTTTTTACCTTACAAGTTATGGCACATCCATCATATGAGAACTTGGTAAATATTTGTATATTTGTTACAGTCAAATTCTGGCATTAGTATAATGTATTCAACAAAGCACCAAATCATTTGATATTCTCCATAATCAATCGGGATTATGTACAAATTACCAATACAATAACAACCACTAATATATATTTATCTTGTTATATAGTTTTGATAATCTCAAGACTCTAGCTCCAATCTCCATCTCTTATCGAGAATCTCATGCTTGATATATAAAAAATTTATACGACATGTCGGTACAAAAAGTAAAGCCTACCAAAGAAAGAAAAAAAACAAAGACTCGAGAGTTATAACAATAAATTAAATGTCACTCTCAAATCTCCAACTATTCATCGTTTTCGTATGAATTTTTCTATCCCAAACAATTTTCCTTGGAAATCTCCGCCACTCATCTCTTATATAATAAACACATCTCTCTAAACTCCGAAAATGTCCCTCTCCGTTAACTCTAACGGTCATGTCAGCTGCCGTAGCTAAACCCGTCGTCGTCCCTCTCCGTCGCAGATCGATTCCTCATTACGAAAATCACACTAACGGCTTCGCCATTGACGACCACAGCCACCGCATCATTGGAGATACTAATACTCTAATGGAAATCAATGGTAAGAAAACCACCAACGGCGGAGGTTGGATAAGCAAGGCGTCGTTTATGACATGGACGGCGCGTGATATCGTCTACGTGGCGAGATACCATTGGATACCGTGTATGTTCGCGGCCGGACTTCTGTTCTTCATGGGCGTGGAGTACACGCTCCACATGATTCCCGCGAGTTCTCAGCCGTTCGATATTGGTTTTGTGGTCACGCGCTCACTGCATCGCGTTTTGGCATCTTCACCGGATCTTAATACCGTATTAGCCGCTCTAAACACGGTATGTTCGTATGAATTTAATTTAGGTGAAAATATATTTAATGATTATCATCAAATTCCTCACGTTTCGTCCACCTAATATTTTGTTTTTTTTTCCATGTCATTTAAATCCTAATAATTTAATTGAGTTAGTCAAATTAAAAATAAATAAGTGGGGTACAAATGGAAACAAACGTCAGATTTGTTTCCCGTGTTAATTAATTCTCCAGCTGGAATTTTGCTGTCAATAAGAGTGAACAAAATTGGTTAAAAGAAAAACATTTAAAATTGGTCTTAATAGATAATTAGTGGATAAAAAATGTAGTTAATGTAATCCCTTTGTTTAGTTATATTACCTTGTTTTTAACAACTGCTTTGTTTGTTTCTTTATTACGGAGTAGCACAAGATATAATTTTAAAAACCCAATAAAAAAAGGACACAAACTGATTGGGAGAGACAAATCACATGCAATGCAAAAAGATTGGTTAAATACTTAAAATTCAACTATTGCGCTTTAATGAATAAAATAATTGGGTGGGGGTGGGGACAGGTGTTCGTAGGGATGCAAACAACGTATATTGTATGGACATGGTTAGTGGAAGGACGAGCCAGAGCCACCATCTCGGCTCTATTCATGTTCACGTGTCGCGGCATTCTCGGTTACTCTACTCAGCTACCTCTCCCTCAGGTTCTTATCCATCTCTTTATATTTTAAAATAATAATTATATTATATAATTTTTGTTTTATATAGTTTAGTGATGATGATCTGCCAAATTAGATGTAACGTTTAATTTACTAATCGATCGATATAAAATACAAAACATATTGGACGTGTGAGGGTGAGGCCACTAGCGTATAAAAAAGCATTTTATAGTCTTTGTCGGGAGTGATATATTGTATTTAGTGCTTTTAACTTGCGGGGTTTAGGTTAAGTATCATCACCATAATGAATTTTTTCCTATTGTCAGGTGTCACTATTCGTTTTCCGAACTTTTTTTCATCTTTCAAAATAGTGTTCCTCGATTTGATTGACTCGACATAAAAAACCAGATTCTCACTCATTTACGTTCTACGGTCCTAGTTACTCATCTATCGACTTATTTTTCTTTCTCGTGATGTAGCATTGGTACATGAATTTATGTGTCGTCTTGCTACGTTATGCTAACATGTTTTTTTTTTGTTAAATACTATATGAACATGTTCAAGAAAGAAACTAATGATTTAAGGTGAACAAGCATAGTACGTGATCAAGATAAGTTAATCGTAGAAATTACATGACTCTTTTACAGGACTTTTTAGGATCAGGAGTTGATTTTCCGGTTGGAAACGTCTCATTCTTCCTATTCTTCTCGGGTCACGTCGCCGGCTCGATGATTGCATCGTTGGACATGAGGAGAATGCAGAGGTTGAGGCTTGCTAGGCTTTTTGATATCCTCAATGTATTACAATCGATTAGGCTGCTCGGTACGAGAGGACACTACACAATCGATCTTGCGGTTGGAGTTGGCGCTGGGATTCTTTTTGACTCGTTGGCCGGGAAGTACGAAGAGATGAGCAAGAGTCACTTAGGCACTAATGGTTTTAGTTTGATTTCCAAAGACTCTTTAGTCAATTAATTTTTGTTTTCTTTTTAAATGTTGAACACATTTAGCTGAATTTTTAAGTCTAATGAATTAACTCTTTTTCTTTTAAAATATTTAAATTGAATACGTCAGTTGAAACCTAACTAAATGTGATCAATCAAATGTAAGGGGTTGTGGTTGATTCTATCCAAAATTCATAGGCTCTACCATATATTTTTATATATGTTCGGATTAGTAACGTTGTAGAATAGTGAAAAACAAATGATTGTCATTAACTTGCAGAATAGTGGAGAATAAATAATGATTAAAAACGTTGAAATGATAGTAAAAACTCATTAGAATTTCGTAAATCTATAAAATATTTAAATTCAGATATGATATAAAAGAAAATCAAAATTACAAAACAATTCGACCATACTGGTACGTGTTACGGAAATTGCCAATTGACCAAAGCCTTAATATACAGAATACGGATACCAAAAACCGGCCACAATATGTTTTTTTTTTTTTGTTAATTTTCTAACATCAGTACTTGTTCACTGTTTTGGGTGGAACATGTGTTTCGTGTTCCATTGGTAGGTCAAGATGGGTTTCGTATGAAGTTAACGGGACAGGTACACCAATCCATGATCATAATTAGTTTGGTCTCACGAGAAAGCAATAGATCATATATATTTTATTTTATTGTCCATTTTTGTTGAGCAAATTCTCCAATATAATAAATAGTCTTTAAACTTGTTAGTTCAACTAATAAGTATACTGCATATCAACATGTGACTATTTACAAAGTTCTTCTGGTGGCAAAAAATATCACATATTTTAACCGTAAAGATCTTATATGTATGATTAATAAAGGTCAACATGTAGACATATTCAAATTCAAAATTAACATACGTGTTTATCTATTTACATGAATAAAGCAGATTAATTCTAGCTAGATGTCAAAAAAAGAAAAAGAAAAAGAAGATTAGTTCTATTCATCAGAATTAGACAACTCGAGGGGACAAGAGCAATCATCAACATTAGCCAAAGGGTTGAAATGTTTTGAATTTGTATTAATGCACCCAGGAACCAGATCCACTGATCCAGATTGCATCTATCTCCCTAAATTTTATTCATATTTTTAACAACCTGAAGCATATATATCAAATACATGCAGTTAGTTGTTTAAATGAAATTCTTACGATGAGGCAAGTTAATATTTGTAAATATAGTGAACACAAGTGTAACTCCAACTTGTCAATGTAGTATCAATACGGGAATTGATACTTCCTTCACAACAATAACTACACAGGTTTTCAGTGAGTCTTTAACTGTCTCACATGAGATGCAAGCGTTCATTCTTAACAAAAATCCGTTCGAATGGCTCTCAACGTTCTTAATAACCTCAGATCCGTGAAAAGTACTCTCCATAAACCTTTTGACATACATCACGATGACGACGAATCTTAGTTTATAGGTGTAAAACCGTGTAATGCATGATTTGGTAACGACTTGGTTGCTTAGATTTGTATCCAAAAGTATTAGTTAGAGACTCAGAGCTTGTGATACATGTTTAGGCCTAAACTTCGAGCGTCTGCATACAAGTTCTAAACCTCAAAAAAAAAAAATGAACCAATTAATTTACAAATTAACAAGCACTTACAATTCTTGACATTTTTCTCTTCCTCGCTTCTTTTCTTCTCTTGAGTATTTTTCATCTTCTACCTTCTTCTCTTTTGTTGATAACATATTTAGTAATATTAATATATTTACAAATATAAAAATAATATATATACAGTTTTAATTTCAAGGGATAAAAAGTCTTATAAAATCGTTCTGAAATGAAACATAGACAAATACTCCATTTTTTGAAAATATACTCACTACAAGAGATTCAGTAAAAAACGCCACTTCTTTTACTTCAGTTTCTGAATCGATTTGAAAACCATAAAAAAAAAAGAACTTAATGTTGTTTACTAAATCATAAAATGTTAACGTCGGTTCGTTACGTCCGTTAACAAAGTGATACTATAATATTTAAGAGAGTTGTTAATCGACGTTAGAGTTAAGAAAACATAACGTTAAATCCCGTGAATTTTGTAGTAACTTATCAGTTAATATATACGGAATTTGAGTAATTAAAAACTAATGAAGTATTCAACGAAGCACAAAAGCTTTGATATCCTCCATAATCTTGAATTAGAGTTATATACACATTATTCATACATAATAAACAACTAACTTGTTTTTTACGTGATAAACTAGTTACTATAGTAGTGAGAATCTCATACTCGTCTAAAATACTATACTTGCGTATAATAAGCTTAATTGTCGCTCTCAAATCTCATATTCATCGTTTTTGTATGAACTTATAACCCAAACAAGTTTCCATTGAGAAATGTAACAATACAAGAAAACATAGACTTAACAACATCTGATATCGTTGTAACTTCGTTTTTAATGACGATTTACAACTAATTAACGACGAATATGAAATCGTCGTTTACAGCTCGTCGTAATGGAAGATTTGTCGTAAATTTATCGTTAATAATGCAAGAAAAAAATTTCGTCGTAACTTAGATGTTACACTATTCGTCATAAAATCAACGTAAATATAAATAACGTTGTTAATTCGTCGTTAAATTAACAACAAACTAAAAACATCCCGTTCAAATGTCGATGTTAGTTCGTCGTTAAATTTATAACGAATTAATAACTATTATTCTCTATGATCGACGTTAATTTGTCATTGACGACGATTTTTGTTTTGTTAAAAAATTATCTATTAATGTTTTATTTATTTATTGATTAATTAAAATAAAATTTAAATTTATAAAATTAAAAACAAAAACAAAATATTATATAAAAGTAGAAAAATGTTCTAAGAGTTCAAATCAATATCCCTAAAAAGTTTGGTGACAACAGTTTTAGCGGTTCTAAAGTTGAAATCGTTATGTATGGATAGCGGAAAAAGATGTGTAATCTCGAGAGAAGGCAGAGTAAAAACATATAGAGAGAGAGAGTGAGGATGTGAAGAATGAGCGGAGAGGAAAAGCTTCCTGCGTATATATAGATTTAGCTCCCGTCGCTAATTCATTGTAAATTTACGACGAATCATTGTAATTCGTTGTTAAATTTAACGACGAATTTACGACGAAACGTTGTAAATTCGTTGTTAAACATAATAACGAATTTACAAACGACCGTAACAACAAATTTATGACGAATCATTGTAATGACGTCGTTATATTGTTAAAATGTATTATATTTTCTTAACAGTTAATCTTAATTAGTTTAACAAATAAAAATGTTATAACAAATGAAAACATAAACGTTTAAATATATTTTGTTAAAAAGTGTTGTAAATTAACAGCAAATTAACAGCGTAAATATATTTTGTCGTAACTCAGTTGTAAATTAACAACGAACTAACAACAAATTTTCAAATCGTCGTAAACTCGACGTTAAACATACGCTTTTACGATGATTGTATTTGACGCTTTGTTACAACGATTTAACAATGAATGTTTCTTTCGTTGTTAAGTCGTTGTAATTTCGTTTTTAAATTACGATGATGTTATTTCGTTGTTAGTCCAATATTTTCTTGTAGTGTAATCTCTTTTATAACACGCCTCAATAATCTCAAAATGTCACTCTCAGTTAAATCTAACGGTCATGTCAGACATCACAACCAAAACCGTCGTCCCTCTCCGTCGCAAGTCTACCCCTCTTAACGGAATACACGCTAACGGCGTCAGCATTGACGGCCACAATCGCGAAACCAGATTAATAAATAGCCAAATGGAGAACATTGCTAAGAAAACCGACGAGGGAGGTGGAAGATGGAGAAGCAAGGCGTCGGTTATGACGTGGAAGGCACGTGTCGTCTATGTGGCGAGTCGCCATTGGATACCGTATTTATTCGCGGCATGAGTTATATTCTTTACCGTTGTAGAGTACATGTTCCAGATGACTCCGGCGAGTTCTCAGCCGTTCGATCTTGGGTTTGTGGCTACGCGTTCTCTGCATCGCATCTTGGCATCTTCACCAAAGCTTAACACCTTTTTAGCCGCTCTAAACACGTACGGTAGACTTATATATTTAATGATTGTCCTCAAATTTGATTTTTGCAGCTAATAATATAATTTTTACATGCAACACAGAGAGATTTGGTTTAAATTCGACTTTTGAACTTTTAATTAATTAATTTGGTTGGGGTTGGACCCAGGTGTTGGTAGGGATGCAAACAACGTATATTGGATGGACATGGTTTGTGGAAAGGCGACCACGAGCTACCATCTCGGCTTTATTCATGTTCACTTGTCGTGGCATTCTCGGCTACTATACTCAGCTCCCTCGCCCTCAGGTTCCATTTAAAAATTGATATATGGACTTATGTGTCGTCTTGTTATACTATGTTAACATGTTCAAGAAAAAAAACGATTTCAGCTTTTTGACTCTTTATTTTACAGGAGTTTTTAGGATCAGGAGTAGACTATCCGGTTGGAAATGTGTCGTTCTTTCTTTTCTTCTCGGGTCACGTCGCCGGCTCGATGATCGCATCGTTGGACGTGAAGAGAATGGGGAGGTATAGACTAGCCATGTTTTTTGACATCTTCAACATATTACAATCGATAAGGCTGCTCGGTACGAGAGGACACTACACAATTGATTTTGCGGTTGGAGTTGGCGCTGAGATTCTCTTTGACTTATTGGCAGGGAAGTACAAACAGAGGCGCAAGAGACACTTAGGCACTAGTGGTTTTAGTTAAATTTCTAAAGACTCTCATCGTGATTCTGTAAAATTATTATGTGAATATAAAGAGTTCAAATTACACAACTATTCCGCATGTAATAGTATTGCGTGTTAGGCTTTTAGCCAATCGAGTAGAGGCTCACCAAAAACCGGTCATTAAAATCTCCATGTAATTTTTTTTAATAACTAGAGAATTCCGAATCAAAGTCCAGATTATCCTTAAAACCTTTTAAAAAGTTTGAATATCTTTGTCATTTAAAATGTCCACAATAGTCAATCAAAACTAGAATCGAACTTTGGTTTAACATTTTTCGTATTCAAATACTGATATAAACATATGTGTGTATATATTTACATAGATAAAAATCAGTTCTATTCATCAGAATCAGATAGCTCGAGGGGACAAGAGCCATCATCAACATTAGCGTATGGGTTGAAATGTTCTGAATTTGTATCCATGCACCCAGGAACCAGATCCAGATTGCATCTATCTCCCTGAAATTTATTTACATTTGTAAAATATTAGTTAATGTATTCAAGATTTTGTAATAACTATTTTATAATATATAGTTTGATGAAAAAAACTTACTCCTTCGACCGTCAAGTTGGCAATCATTGTGCAACGTGTCGCAACGACGTTGGAGTCAGGAAATATTGCTCTCTCACAGGCTCCATCTTGGCTCAACTCATTCGCTAGACCCTTTTTGCACCAATTGATAAATAATTTGTGAATACGACATATATAGATGACTAACTAATATATTTAAATCGAAAGAAATTCATTAGAGGTACCTCATTGAAGAACTCAATAGGTTTGTTTTGCCATCGCTTGGGGACTTGAAACTGAAGTCTGTATGGACCGTCCCAATCCACACCGTTGGTGAACGAGAATATTAAATTCACAGCTGATAACGATTCATACGAAGGACGAAAAATATCAAATATAGAAATAACTATTTAATCACAAAAATTCATTGATTTTGTTTTTAAAAGAAAACGAACCGTGCTTTGGTATACAAATCTGCATAGTGTAAATGGGAGAATCAGCTTTGCCTCTATCTTTCTTAAGCATTGCTCTTGGCTCCCCACCACACATGATTGGTTGATTAAATCCTCCTGCACCATTAGTAACCAATTGAAATGTTATTTTCATATTTTCTGTTAGTCCATAAGACCGGCCTATGTGTAGCCTCCGACTATATTAACTTGGAAATGACAAGAAATTACTCTCAAGCCACACTTGGAAATGATTACTCAACTAAACCCCATGACTTGACCATTAGTACAATTAGATTGCTAACTATGCGTACTTATACGAAAAACGATTATAAGTATGTGTGGTAGACTCCATAAACAATTCCAACTGCGTCAAGTACTATAGTTGGGAAAATTTTCAAATAAGAAGTTAATTAATTAGATGTTTGATGAGAGAGACTCACCGTTAAAAGCAACCCCATAGTCTTCGTTAAGAGTGAGTTTGTTTGCAGCTGGATTATAGAAAAGTTTCAACTTCTCACCCTAATCAAAACAAGTTTTATAAGAAGTTTGAGTTAAAGAGTCTTAACTCTAAGTAAGTTTTAGCATTGTAAAATGGTTAGAGAAACTTACAGCGGTTGGAGGAAGACCATTCATGGTTTTCCAATATACTGGAGCAGTCCCCATTTCGAACATCGCCCATGAAGGAAGCTTATATCTACCAAAGTAATTAATGTTAGATATTATATTCATATTGTTATGTCATAATCTACCAAAACAACAAGAAGAACTAAAAATATAGACAGACTCTTTGATCTCTTCGAGGGGTGCAAGAGTCGTGGCAACAGCTGTTACTTGTAGATCAAGTTTCCTTCTTGGAAATCTCCTTTGTATTATTGGACCAATCGTTGAACTGTACACTATATTATTCAAAAGCTTCAATTTCAACTCGATATAAAGTATATAGTTTAACATCAAAATCTTGACTTGTAAGACTTACAAAGACTGCTTTTAGAAGATAAAGGCTGCGAAAGAGAGGCGAAAATGGCAGCGGAATTAGCGGCTGCAGCCATGGAAACCAATCTGATGATAAGCTTATTTTTTGGGGATGAAGGAAGGAGAAAAAATATGGGATTAATTGATTATATGGTTTGAAGATAAGGGGTTTTTTGGCACCACAAAATACAAATATCTTCAAAGATTTTTTCTTACAAAGATAAAACCAAAGACTTTAAGCACACAGAGACAAATGTCAAATTTGAATTGTAATGTCCAATGTCCATGGAATAATATTTCCCTTTTATTCTTGGAATTTTCTTTAATGGATAAGGAACAATGGGTCATAAGCCCATTTGAGGAGACAAATCTAAGCCCAATTTGGAGTTGTGTTAAGAGTGGATCCGAAAAACAAATTAGAGGCAATATATTAAGTTTCCAAGAAAAACAAGGACTTACTAGTAAAAATAGAGAAAATTCGAAAGGAAGATCTGCGTTTTAGTTCACTGCCCCAAATTGGCAATCCAAAATCCCTAACCATCTTATCCTCTTTCTCTCCTCTATAGCCGCAATGTAGAGCGTGAACCACAAAGATTAGATTTTTTTTGGGGTTAAATACAAAGATCAGATCATGCACGTCTTTATCATAACAACTCTAACTCGTGAAGAGCATACAAAAAAGACCGAACCTGATTTATACACGCATACACATTAACATATATATGCTATATATGTATTGCAAATGTAGGGTTTAAGTCTCTTCTCTTCTTCTCTTAGCTATCACATCGATAATGGCTTCTCTTTTGACTTCTCCTCTAACAAAGCCCAAGCCCTTTTTCCTCTGTTCTTCTCCACGAACTCTTAACTCATTACCTCCATTGAATTTCACCAGAATTTACCACCAAAAGCTCGCTCCTTTCAGGCCTCTTAGTCTTGTAGCTGCATTCTCTGAAAAGGGTCTGAAGAGCAGAGATGTTACTGCAGCTGCAGCGGCGGAGACAGCTCCGGCGGAATCTGGAGATTACAGGAGGATAATGCTCTCTGATGTATTGGTGAAGAAGAAGGAAAAAGTGCTTTGGTGGGAGAGACAGTGGAAACCAATGGATTTTGGATCTTTAGCTGTGGTTTTGTCTATGCATTTGCTTAGTCTTTTGGCTCCGTTTCAATTCAATTGGAGAGCTGTTTTGGTTGCTTTTGGGCTCTATATCGTTACAGGTCTTCTGGGTATTACTCTGTCTTTCCATAGGAATCTCTCTCACAAAGCTTTCAAGCTTCCCAAATGGCTTGAGTACTTGTTTGCTTATTGTGGAGCTCAAGCTCTTCAGGTGATTTGATCATAATGCAGTTTCGTTTCTATATGTATTTTTGCCCATCAATTGTGTAATTGAGTGTTGTGTGTTGTTTTGTTCAGGGAAATCCAATTGATTGGGTGAGTACACATAGGTATCATCATCAGTTTTGTGATTCAGACAGAGACCCTCATAGCCCACTTGAAGGGTTTTGGTTTAGTCACATGAATTGGATGTTTGATACCAATACAATCACCCAAAGGGTAACGATTTGCTTGTTTTCTATACCACATTAATAAAAATGTATTCTTTATTGTTTCTAGTGATTTAAAACTCTGTTTTTGTTTTTGATGTTTTCAAGTGTGGAGAGCCTAATAATGTTGGGGACTTGGAGAAGCAGCCATTTTATCAATTCCTTCGAACCACCTACATTTATCATCCGGTGGCTCTAGCGCTTGCTCTATACTCGATTGGCGGCTTGCCCTTCATTGTGTGGGGAATGGTATGTTCTGTGGTTAATCATTCATTTTGAGGCTATCACTGTTAATTTCCAGAACTAGCTATTAGGAGTATGATGATGTGTTTAGTTAAATAAAACCACCAGTTTTTGTGTAGCTATCAATCTGATGGACCAAATCTCCTCACCTGATTTCCCATAGACAACTTGCGTTTTCTCATTTATTGCAACTTAGATTATGATTGACCTTAAGCACGCAAGTTGTGTCAGTTGAATAAAGCTATAACCACAAGTAAATATCTTATCGTTCTTTCACGGAAAATCTCTAGCTCATGCTCTTCCCGTGAATAAGGACTAAATTCTATTTGGTTGTGTTTAGAAATAAACAACATTTGCATGCTAAAAAGTGAAACTTCATTGACAATTTTAGCAATTTTAACTAGTCTTAGTTTTTAACTGCCACGGTTTTCGATTTTATATTACATCTCGTCCCTTACGTCTCTAATCTTCTTAGTTTGTTGGGTTTTTTCAGGGTGTAAGAATAGTATGGGTATATCATATAACTTGGCTAGTGAACTCAGCTTGTCATGTATGGGGAAAACAAGCATGGAACACCGGCGATTTGTCTAAGAACAACTGGTATAACTCATCATCGATCAATCTTTAATAACTCGAGATCCATTAAGAAATATCTTTATACATAATAATAGTACTTAAAGAAGCTCTGAATTATTGTAATCATTCAGGTGGGTAGCAGCTCTAGCATTCGGAGAAGGATGGCACAACAATCACCATGCTTTTGAGTTCTCAGCTCGACACGGCTTAGAATGGTGGCAACTTGATATGACTTGGTACGTTGTTAGGTTTCTCCAAGCCATTGGTTTAGCAACCGATGTTAAGCTTCCATCAGAAGCTCAGAAACAAAGAATGGCATTGACAAGCGACTGATGTTGAAACTATCCAAGGCTAAAAGAAGAAGGAAGATATGCTTTTTGGTTTGTTTACGTAAAAGGTATATATTATCTGTGCAAGAGATTGTATGTGACACAAACTGGTTTTGAATTTTAAAATATCTAAAAATTACATTCAATACAAAAGAAATCAAAATGACACAAACATTTTACGTTCTGTTTGGCCATGGTGTCCATTGCAATTCTAGATACTCGACTGGTTTAAGTCGTGGAAATACGGTTTTGAAATCCCATTCAAAGCCTCTAAACACGATCCCTTTAGGGGTTGCCTCGTAGGCACATGACGATTTAGGACACATCTCTGCGTCGAGATAGGTGTTTTGGACCACGAGTGTGGCTGTTCCTAAGGCGGACCGGATATTGCAGATGTGAATCGCCGGTATTTTGGTTTCGCCTTTGATGAGGATGATTGGGAATGAAAATTGAATTCCTGGTTTTGTAGATCGATGCCAACCATAGTTTTTGCGTTTAGACTGGCATCGGTAGACGATTTCTGGGCGGATTACTCCGGTCATTGCGTTACGGATTGTTACGTTCATGTTTACGTAGTCAGGTTCCTTGAGAGCCACGGTGTTTGAAGAGGTCATGATTACTTGTAGAAGAAGACACCATCGAGCTAGGGCTTTGACAACGTTGTTGTTAAAATCCATTTTTTTGGTGTGGTTTTGAAATTCGTGTTTGTCCCTCTCTCGTAAATATATAGATATATGTAAAGTATCATAGCTTACTTGAAACCGTAGCTGTAAAATTTTTCTTTTACTTACTTTCTCTATCTTTTCTTTTTTCTTTTAGAATAAAAACAAACAATCAAACTGTTTACTTTTTTGTTACAACAAACAAATGGTTTATTTTTTGATAAAGTACAACAAACAAACGGTTTCATATGCTAAAAATGAAGGTTTAAATTTTGCTCAACTTGACAGAAATGCCAATGCTTAAGCTGTCTCATAATCGAATTTTAAGTCGGTTCAAAATTTGTTTGTGGGCCTATATATTGAGCAGATGACGACTAGTTAATTTCCAACAGTACCATATAATCATAGTACGCACTTTCAAAAAACTGAAAAAGTTATAAAAGTAACTGTAATAAATTATTTTTATTTTCAAAATCAAACATTTATTTGTATTAAAAGGGTTTAAAATTTTTTTTTTTTTTTTTTGAAAATTTTTCTTGACCCGCAATCCGATAGACCGGTTGAACCAGCCGGATGACAGGTTAATAACGGTTTTTTTCTTAGTTTTTCCAGTTTTAATATTGGCGGATTTTAGTGATAAACCGAAATCGAACTCGTGTTCGGATTAATATTTGATGATTATTGCATTATTTTGAATTTAGTTTTTGATAATTAATATAATTATTGAAACCAATTTTATAAGAAAAATTGTAGAATATATTATGTAGAAAATTGGTAGGAAATAATTTTCTATTAAATTTATTGTAGGAAATTGCTTGGACGTTCTTCGTATGAAAATGATAATCGACTAAAAATTTCTTTTCATTTTCCTTCCACTATTTTAAGAATTTCCTATTAATACTTTTTTTCCTTTTAGAGTTTAGACCCATTTCCCTTCACATTCCCTTTAGTTTGTAAGAGCAGCCTACGAATTGTGTTTTGTAGGGAAATGGTTGGAAATTTTCCTACGAAATTTCAACCATCTTAATAGTAGTTTTTTATTTTATTTTTTTTGATAATCAAAGATGACTCATACTTTTAATATTTTACTAAATACTAATTATTTAAGAATGAATGTAGCCGTCGAGTAACCCACTCACCTAGTTTTCTAATGAATTTAAATCATGATATCATTTCACTGATAAAATAAAAATAATTTAGAAAAATCTGCATTTGAGAGGAATCGATTTCTAGTCCTAAAACAATTAGTTTTTTTTTCAAATCAAGTTTTATCCAATTTCTTATCGTTTTTCCTAGGACACAATGTGCTGTGAGATTTTTCTAGAAAGTTTCCGACCACTTTTCGACAAAAGGAAATTTCCTACCACTTTTATTTGTTTGTTTTTTTGGGTCAAAAAGTCATTAGTTTTTGTAAAATTTACCTACAAAACTTAGGTAGGATTTCATGATATTTGGGATCTATTTAACTCAAACAATTCTCTCCCTCTTCTTCATGATCAAGGCTGAGTCTTTAATTTGGTCTTTGTAATGACAATCTCTGCGATGGGAAAGAAATGTGTGGTTTTGTGTTTAGCAATGTGTCTTGTTCTCTCAAGCTTCTATGAGGTTTCTTGCCAGGTAAGTAAACCACAATTAGACATCATATCTTTTTTGCTTTATTACGATGTAAAATTGACTTGCATGCATTTTCATTTCATTTCATTCAGGCTGACGGAATCAAGGATGTTATACCGTTAGACGATCAAGATGTTGACGATCGAGATTTTCTATGTAAACAATATTAATCAGTCAAAGTTAAAGATTTTTTTTTATTAATATCTATAAATACCCAAGGATTGAATACGGGTCCTTTCTTTGGTTGCAGCTAAGGTCAACAATAACTTGGAAGAAGGAGGGAGTGAATGTAATTAAGAGCTTTCCTTATTCTTTTCATTTGTGTTGGCTTATCTTTCTCTCTCTAAGACAGTTAATATTTGTTCTCAGCTTCAAAGATCAAGAAAGAAAGCATAATCAGATGGGGGCAGTTCGAAGAATTGACTGACGAGAAGACACCATCTGGTTATGACGATAAGTCAACTGAGGTCAAAACAAATAATTAATGTCTGATTTGGTTTTTAAATTTTGGGTGTGCTCCAGAAATTTTACGAAAATGTTTTTTGGGTGTGTCTTAAAGATTTCAAAAATGGTCTACTTTTTTCTAATCTCTAGTTTATGCACTTTGGATTTATAGCCTGAAGATTTAAGTGGTAATGCTGAAGGTTCGGGTCTCATGGACAAAGCGGAACGTGAGATGGAAGGTATAGGGTCAATTAGATGTTAATTAATTATTAGGGTTAGAGCTATCTATTCATTAAAGATGAACCGATTTTGGTTTGTGTTTTCCGATTCTAGTCCATATCGGTGATCTGAATAAACAAGCCGGGTTGGATGGTGTCTTTAGTGAATCTAGGGATGCTTTTAAGACTGTCTAAAGATAAACAAATTTTTTTTCTCTTTTTACTTTGTTTTTCCAACGCAAGAGTTGTTTCTGGTAATTATTTTTTTTATGTGTGTTAGATTCAAAAGCTGAAAGACAGAAAGCGCTGGAAGATTTTGAACGAAAAATGGAAGTGAAAGGTAACTTTGTCTACATATATGCATGAAGTGATGTTTTTTTTTTTAAATGTTAAGAAAAGAGTTTGTTTGTACACATCTAATCATTTATCTTTCGATCCTGTAGCTGGGCCTACTTCAGAATACGTAGGAGAAACAGAACTTACAAAGAAAAAGAGTCAGGTGGAAACACGTGAAACCATATTCGAAGGTAACGTTGAGATGTTATATCATTTGTTATGAGTTTAATATTGCAAAGTATAAATAGTAAAGCTTGTCTATTATTGTCTCCGAACTGTAATCTAGAGAGATTAGTTTAATTGCTTGAGGCTTATGCGTCCTTCATTTCCGATCAATTTCCGACCAAATTTTGTTTCCAATTCTCATTTTCCGATTTAATGTGTGATCTCTCACCAAGTTTTCAAATAACAAAAAAAAAAAAAAAATTTTGAGGAAAAGGTATGAAAAACTCACATAGAAGTTACTCATTTTAGAGACCACCACTAAATATGCTTTTATATTATGAAAAATTTCTAGTTCTATGTGTCAGCTACATGTATCTCTTACAAATAAATTCTGAGATGAGGCACTGAGACAATTAACTTACTTATATATATCTGCCTAGTCACAGCTGATAAAACCCCAGTGCACAAGTAAAACGCAAAAAATTGAATACAATAATTGTATTCTCAAATCATTTCCTAATATAGTTGTTAGTTCATCACAATGTATATATAATTATTCTTTCCTTTTAGCTGCTTCAAGTTATCAACAGTATGAGTCGAAGAAAAGCAATGGTGGCTCAGGGATTATGGGATCTCTAGGACTTGGACCGTTAGGTTTGTCTCTCAATTAAGCTTTAATTTGGGATTTCATGATAAACATACAATATATATATATATATATATATATATATCAATATATGTTTCGTGTTTTTATTGTCTAGGTAATAGTTTTTATCTAAGTTCTAGATCTACTGTTTAATAATTAATAAAATATAAGCTGTTAACTTTTTTAATGACAAAAAAGAAAGTTTCAAAACGATTTTTCAGTAGGTTCGTGGCGCTGTATCAACCAAGACAAAAACGGTGTTAATGACGACGACGATGTGCCCATCGTTGTACCCAAGTATGATATAGATGATATCATCAATCTTTCTTAGCCGACTTTGTACATGTTTTTTTCAATGATGAAATTTAAACTTCTTAGAGTCAAATATCTCAGTCGATCGATTTACTTTGGGTACGTAGGGCTCCACGAAAAAGACCTCTAGTCTCGAAGCATCGCTGAACAAGATCGTTGAAAAACATACGAATAAAAAATGGACATCAACGGTAGAGATAGGAAAGAATACTCACAAAAGTAAGGAAACGGTTAGATTAGAAACCGTAGAGAAGGTAAAGGTGACCCTGAAAAAGTATCGTTCTCTAAGCGTGCATGAACTGGTGGATTTCGAGGAGATACTAGCGATCGCTGCACATTATGAGGAAGTGAGCTTGGATAAAGTATGCCACATCTCGAAGCTGTCAATGTACAAAAGTGTTATAATTGACGGAAAGAAAGCCTCAAAGGAAGTTAAACTTGCGCAGACGCGTATCGAGGTGCACAAAGGTATCGTCAAGGATAAGAAGAAGAATGTAGAAGCTGAGTATGCGGCAGTCAAAGCTTTGGCTAAGAGTGGAGACAATTTGTCCGTCACAATATTTGGATTAAAGGAACAAATTTTAAAGCTTGAGGCCGAGAAACAAGAGGTTAATATGAATTTCCAGAAGGCTAGTGAGAATCTAGCACCTTTTTCTATTGGGTTTTTATATTGATATCATACTTAACTAGGCTTTGCCAAAAATATTATGGGCCATTTGACTCTATGTACCTTTTCATATATCTTATTATAACTAAGGGTGATTTAGGTTTTTAGCCATCCAACTAATACTTACTGGTGGAATAATTCTCTCACCTAATTTTCTAATAGTTTTCCATTCTTTAGACCTCTTCAATATTTTTTATTTGTCTATCACATAAAATTATAAACTACTAAAAAAATATCAATTGATTGAAGGACAATGAGAGAGCGCTCTCGTCAAGCACTCAAGCTGTTGTACTAATAATACCAAATTTGTAATAATCTGTATTAAAAATCTGGATTGGTAAAAAAGGTAAACCAAATTTGAGATCTAAAAGTATGATTTTGAATTAAATACCGTCGTTGAGAAATTTATAATAGTCAATAATTGAGTTGAGGCCGACACATGTGTTGTCATTCACGTACACTCATATACTTTATACATTTTTTATGCTATCCCTTTTTTTTTTTGAACAACTATCTATGCTATCCCTACATATTTAATTTCTCATGTTGCACGCTAATAGTTTTTTTTTCTTAGGTAGACATTATATATATATGTGCTTATATAATTGCTAAAAATCTGCAAGATACGATTTGGTTGTAGTGACCATCGTATCATTGATTTAAATCAGACTAGACTCTAATATGATAGTTACTATTTCATAACATTGCAGTTAGTTAATCATACTGATTTAAATTTATATGTTAATTATACCAAAGTTTTTTTTTTGAAGATTTAATTATACCAACGTTAATTAGTGGATTCCGTTCTAGATATATTTCAAAAATGTAAATGTTTAGATTTTTTTTCACCTAAAATAATTCAAAAAATATGAAGGTATTCAATAAGATTGTAATTGATAAAGAGTGGATAATAATAAATTTTTAACGTTTCACACACAAAGACACTACTTGAGGCCAAAAAAGAAGAATAAAAAAATAAAAAGGAGAGCGTTGAATTTTTCTAATCAGGAACGTCGAAAATATATAAAATAAAAAACCACGTGAATTTCTATTATTAAATTAAAAAACCACGTTGAGTTATTTGCTTGTGTTTTATTTAAAGTCTTGTTATATGTTCCTCAAGCTTCAACACAGTGTTTTTGTGATCCTTGTGATAACACTCTCCGCCATGGGAACGAAGTTTTTAGCTCTGGGTTTGACTCTGTGTCTTCTTCTCTCAAGCTTCTATGAAGTTTCTTGCCAGGTACGTAATACACAACAAGACTTCTTTATTCATATAAATTTCACAATAAACGAAAATGATCAATCGATATTCAAACGCATTTGACTTTTGGTTTTAGGATGAAGGAACTGGAGGATTGAGTGTAGATCTAATCGATCGTGAATATCATGGTATTTATTGTCTGAACTCTCTCAAGAATATTAATATATATACCTTAGATGAACACAAATCTTTTAAAATAACCTTGAATTGAATTTTTGGTTGCAGCTAATGTCAATTCTCTCCAAGGCAATGAAGAAGCAGGTCAACGTAAGACTTTTATCTGTCTTTTGTTTATTTTCTTCTTCAGGAAGATAATTTTTAATGTAATCTCTGTGTTGTGTGTGTGTGGAATCAGCTGATACCAGTAGTCAGAAAAACAGTACAGTGAGTGACAACAACACAATTTCTCTGTCTCTATCGGAAGAACCTGTGGAAACTCTTAAAGATTCTGTTGATTCATCAGCTGAGGTTAATTAGTGTTTATATATTAACTTTATTGGATTGGATTTGGTTTTAGAATCACTATGATTTAATCTCTGGTTACTTTTTACTTTGGTTATATATAGTTAGGAGCTGTTACTGATGAAGTCGGTAAAAGTCCGAGTATGTTGGACCATATCGAACTTGAGTTCGAAGGTAAGTCAAAGACCTTTTACTCTGTTTTTTCTTAAAAGTCTTATAACTGATCAAAATGTTATTTTTGGTCCTAAATGAAAATGTTTTTTCTTAAAAGTCTTATAAACAAGAATACTTAATTCGTTTGTGTTTCTTGATTATAGCACATGTCAATGAACTTAAACAAGCCGGATCTGATGGTATCAACAAAGTTGATGAATCTACAAATGATGAAGAACTAGGTTAAATAAAGAGAGACTCTTTAATCTGATCTTTTTTTTTGCTAAGAGAGATCGCTCTCTTATGCTTTCTTTTTTGTTTTCAGCTGCTAAGAGACATAAAATGTTGGAAGAAATTGAACGCGAGTTTGAAGGTACCTTTAGATGTTTCTGTATAGCTTTAAGTTTAAGTTCTTGAAACTACTGTTGTTGATAAAGTCTTACTTACAAAGAGTTACTTGCAGCTGCTGCTGCTGGATTTGAACAGCTCAAGGTTGATGATTCCACACAAGGAAAAGACGATGAAGAATGTAACAAAACACTCTTCCTCTATTACTTGTTTCCATCACATTTTTGGTTCTTCTTCAATCTTCTAAAGTCTTAAAGTTTTCTCTTCTTTTTGTTACAGCTGCAAAGAGAAAAATCATGTTGGAAGAGATTGAACGCGAGTTTGAAGGTATCTCTACATTTCATAAATCTGTTTAATTAACTTCTTGAAACCCAAAAAAGTTTACTAACAATCAGTTTGTGTCTTGCAGCTGCTACAAAAGGTCTTGAACAACTAAAGGCTGATGATTTAGCTGGAATTAACGATGAAGAACATGGTAAAACAAAAACAAAAACTCTCTCGTTTTGTTTGAAGCTTTAATTTTATTTACAGTATTCTTGAGTCAGATTTTGTTGTCTTGTTATATAGCTGCAAGGAGACAAAAGATGCTAGAAGAGATTGAAAAAGAGTTTGAAGGTATCTTGAAATGTATAACCAGTAGTTTTAATGAGATATCTTCAGCAAAACCATTTTAGAACTCTGTTTTTTTTCCTCTGTTTGCAGAAGCTACAAAGGGTCTTGAAGAACTAAGACATTCCACCTCAAGCACAGATGACGAATCACTTAGTAATATTTCGTTTCTTCTCTATTAATGATCTTTTAATTCCAATCACAGTATTTTGAGCATAGATCTTATGTCTTGTTATAGCTGCAAAGAGAGATCATATGCTAGATGAGATCGAACGTGAGTTTGAAGGTACTTTGACATACTAAACCTCTGTTTTAGTTGATTCAAAATCTTTGTGGTGAGACTTGTTAGATTTAAGATTTATGTTTCATCTTCTACTTGCAGCTGCTACAAGTGGTCTTAAAGAGCTAAAGATTAATGCTTTCACTGTCAAAGATGATAATGATGATAAAGAACAAGGTAAGAAGAAGTTGTTTTCTCTACTTTTGATACTTTTTGTCTCTCATTTAGTTTTCTGATATAAATAGATGTTACTGCCTTATCTACAGCTGAAAAGAGGCAAAGTATGCTAGATGCTATTGAACGCGAGTTTGAAGGTAAATATCGACAAACAAATCATCATATACTGAGAGAATCTTGAACTCTTTATTGGTTCCAATAAGTTCTAAGAGTTTGTTTCCTCTCTTGCAGCCGTTAGCGAGGGTTTTAAACAATTTGATGATCTCGCCGAGAACAAAGATGAGGGAGACCAATGTAAGAAACATTTTTTCAGTTCATTTACGTTTCTCGTAGTGTTATTCTCATATATGTTTTAATGTCTTTGTTATCAGCTGCAAAGAGGCAAAGTATGTTGGATGAGATTGAACGTGAATTTGAAGGTATTTTCGACATATTATTATCACTGGTTGATTAATTAGTTCATATGGTTTTGGAATCAAAACTTAATAATTATCAAACTACTTTGCAGCTGCTGCAAATAGTCTTAAGCAACTAAACCTTGACGATTCCATTGAAGGAGAAGACAGTGAACAAAGTAATAACTTGTCTTCTCTACTTTTTATGATCACTTTGCATTCTTCCATAGTATTCTGAAGAATGGGTTATATGTTTTGTTACAGCTGAAAAGAGACATAGCATGCTTGAAGCTATTGAACGCGAGTTTGAAGGTTAACTTTCGCATAACATTTTTGAACTTCTTAGCTGAATGTGAATAAAATACAAAAGATCACATAGATAAGTTTTTCTTCTGTTTTATGTTTTCACTTGCAGCTGCTGCAAAAGGTCTTGAAGAGCTAAAGGCTAATAATTCAACTGAAGGCATGGATGATGCTGAACATGGTAAAAACTCTTCCCCTTATATTTTTTGTTTTGTTTTGTTCCATTAATTCTTCTAATGTATACTGAATCAGCTATGTTTACATGTTTGTTACAGCTGCAAGGAGAAAAATTATGCTTGATGCTATTGAACAAGAGTTTGAAGGTACGTTAACATATTACTCTCTTTGACTTTGAAGAAACTTTGAAACCTTTCTTGGTGCAATGATTCTTGTTAATAATACAAGTAATCAAAATATTACATGAAGAGTTTATTTTTCTTGTTCAGCCGCTACAAGGGGCCTTGAAGAGCTAAGGAAAGAATCAGAACTAGGTAAAATAATTATTGATTCCTTTGTTCCTCTCAAAGCATTCTTATTAGAGAAATTTAAAGACTTTTATTTTTGTTAACAGCTGAAAAAAATAGAAAGATTATGTTGGATGCAATCGAACGTGAATTTGAAGGTATAAAACTAAAAAATCAAACACAAGAATTCATATAAAAGCAAGGACAGAATAATATCTGACAGTTTGGTTTGGTCTTCTTGTTCATTTCTAACTTGCAGCTGCTTCAAGTGGAAAGGCTAACGCCGGTGTAGAGAGTCTTCAAAAGCCTGCAGGTTAGCTTAGAAGCTCATTGTTGTGAATGTTTTAACCAAAGAGGAGTCACAAGAGAGCTAATCTTAATTGTCTTCTCTCTGTTTGTGAATGTTTCTTGCAGATAATGCATGTGGTTGTTCCAACCAAGACAAAGATGCTCTTAAGGCGGACACGGATTCTTCTATTGACTTAGCGGAGATACTCGCTGAAGAATCCAAACTCAAGGTTTGTAGATCTTTCTTGAAAATCCAAAGGAAGGATCTCACATATATGAATTAATTTAAGTATCTTGACTTTGTTACATCTTTTGTTTTTTATGCTTTGGTAGGGCTCAGAGACCCCTAGCCTCACGACATCACTGACCAATCTTGTTCAAACCCATAGAAAAGAAACACCCTCAAAGGTAGGCGCAGTCCTTGGCTCATCTTCATCAGATACTTCTACCACAAGCGAATCAGCAGCTACATCAGAGAGCATAGAGAGCTTGAAGCAAACCCTACAGAAGCTACGTGGTCTAAGTGCACGTGATCTCGTAAACCACCCGAATTTCGAAGAGATTATAGCAGCCGGTACACGTTATGAGGTACTCAGCTCAGCTTCTATTGGTTACATCTCTTTGCTAGCCAAATACAAAACCGTCATTAAAGAAGGACTCGAGGCTTCTCAGAGAGTCCAGATCGCTCAAACCCGAGCCAAACTTCTCAAGGAAACCGCAATGGAGAAGCAGAGATCCGTGGATTCGGTTTACGCAGCAGCAAAGTCCACGGCTCAACGAGGAGACGCGTTGTACACTAAAATCTTTGCGATCAAGAAACTGTTGGTGAAGCTTGAAGGAGAGAAAGTGAACGTTGATTCAAAGTTCAAGTCTTTGGAGACGAATCTGTCTCAGCTTCTCAAGGAGGCTTCTCAAGCATACGAGGAGTACCATGAAGCCGTACGTAAGGCAAAGGACGAGCAAGCTGCTGAGGAATTTGCGCTTGAGACGACTAAGAGAGCAGAGCAAATTTGGGTTGAGTTTCTTAGCTCACTTAATTGAGCTAATGAGATTCTTGATTATGTTTAAAGCACATCTTCAATTAGTTGTGATTCTTGTCTTTTATTTTCTGGTGGTGTTTTGTTTGAGACTTTGTTTGTTGGTTATATCAGGGGAGAGAGGTTGAAGTCGTTGAGAGATAGATTAAACAGAGATTTGTGAACACAAATAAATGTTTTAGTAGTCTAATAATAATTTTTTTTTTAATCTAATTGATAATACTGCAGAATGGTAAAATCTTGAAAGTTTAAAGAATGTGTGAAATAGAATGATGAAATCAACCAAAAAATTAACAAATGAAAAACTATTAACAATTAGGCCACAATTGGAAAGATCTAAGAGATTAGGGGCTAAAATCTAACATCCAAAGTTTGTTTGGCTGTAAATAAAATTTATTAGTAAACAAATCACATTAAATAGAGAGATTAGTCTCATTTTCTTGATAATTCAATTGACCACATATCCATGTTACAATCAAGTAACTCTATCTAATACTTGTTTTCAATTTCTAAATGATATTAGTGAAACTAAAATTATGATATCATGATTTCACAATTATATTTAGGATTAAAAAAGGGGACAATTCTTTTTTGGACCTTTTTGAAATTTTAATTCCAAATGGAGATTCATGGGATGGGTTTTCTTTTAACACTAAAAAGTTCTCATTTGGAATTAAATTTTTAAAAGGGATTATTTTTTATAGTTTTACCTAAAACAATTTTTGTGTACAAAAATTACTCTTCTTAAACTCTAACCATTAAACGTGAGTGTCTTCCTTGTAGATTTCTGATTGAAATTGCAAAAAAAAGACGATGTTTTTATATAGATTAAAGCTGGTATTTCTGATTGAAATTGAAATTTGTGCGTTGTTGATTTGGAAGAAACTTGAGTATCTTCCTTGTAGATTTTCGGTTCCACATTGCTAAAACTAACCAAGTCTTATAGAGATTATAACTGGTGCATTTCATGTTTCCTTTTGCTTGGTAAGGGGATTTTAGCTAGTTCTAGTCAACCTCTACTTTTGTTTGGTACATGGTTATGATGACTAAAGATGAGTGTGAACAATGGCTAGTAAGGCTCCGAACAAAAATGTATACCAACACATTGTTCTTGAGCAGTGTGGTTCTCGTTTCCCTTTACACAAGCTGCTATGGGTTTTACAAGGTTTTGACAGAACCGGAGTTAGATTGTACCAAGTCTGATTGTAACAAGTCAGATTCTACTAGGAAGGCAGCTGCCTCTTGTTTTTTTGGTACAACTTAGTCTTGGTGTATCTACTAAACCGTGCTGGAGTTAGAGGTGAGTGTCTGACTCATTCTCACCCTAACATAGATGATTTGTTCAAATGTCTGGTCAAAGATGGTGTGATGGAGATTCATGAGATGATTTTTTTTTAACATTAAAAGATTCTCATTTGAAATTAAATTTAAAATTAAATTTTCAAAAGGGACTATTTTCGTAGTTTTACCTAAAACAATTTTTGTACTGGAAAATTGCTCTTCTTAAACTCTAGCTATTATCTTAAATCTCGTCGAAGTCTATAAACCTTTAATCATGAAGTCTAATGTTCAGTATCTTAACCGTCGTTGTACTTGGATGTATTCTTTTCTCAAACATAAATAGGGCTGAGGATTGGTTGCAAGCTTCGGTGGTTCTACATTCTTGCATATTGTCCATTTGATGGTGATATGTAGACTGCATGAAGATTTTGACTTCACCGGAGGATTTCTTCAAGTTGGTTTTGTCGTGTTGTTCAATATAGCTAAGATTTGGCACAATCATATTTTTTATCCATTGGTGTGGGATACTATTAAGTATTATTCACTTCAATAGAATTTTGTTTTTGGGCTAATAAATCTATGTTACAGTTTTAACATATTATAATTTAAGTAATATTTGAGTGATTGGAATGTTCTATTTTGTTGTCTTTTATTTGTTATCAATTAAATTGTGTTGTCAGTTAATATTTGTAGTTGATCTTTTCTTTTATTTGTAATTGTGTTGTCAATTAAATATGTTTTCTTAATATTTGTAATTGATCTTTTCTTATATAAATGTCCTTGGAAATTCATAATTTTCCAATTGGTATATGAACTCAAATTTTCCATGAAAACAGATTTAACCTAACAAAAAAAATAAAAAAATAACGAAAACAGAGTCGCCCACACGAGTGGCTAACACGTGTGACCAATCTCATTCTGAGAAAAGAAAAAACAACGATTATTTATTGATTTTGACGTCAGCAAACAACGATGGAACAATTTGGGGGAAATAAATGCAATTAACAAGAAAGAATCTAAACAAATTAGAATCAGCCACCTCTCTCTCCTCGCCCAGCTCTGACTCCGTTAACTCCGAGTCTCCGAGCTTTCTCTATCTCTCTCTTTCTCTCGCCGCGTTTCTGCTCAGCTCTTGAAATGGCTCAAGCTTAGATCACCGGAGAAAACTGTATGCAATGTAATGTCTTTTTTTTTTTTTTTAATCTCTTTCTTCTTCGTCTGCTTCTTCTGCAAGCTTGTATCGTTTCTTCTCTCTTTACATCGACGATTTGCTTCTAGTTTTTGTTGAAGTACATTGACTTTTAGCTTCCTTCTCTATCTTTTTCCTCAATTCGTAGATTTCAGTTGCGTTTGCTTTCTTTTTTTAGTACTTCGTAGCAGCTGCAGCATTGGATCATCGGCGATCCAACTCGGAAACTTCACTTACCTTCGCAAACGCGTCTTTGACCCACCAGAAATAGTAAGATACTCGCTAAGATCTTGATCTTGATACCGAAATTGATTCGCGGTTTATATTTGGAATTGTATCGTAACCGACGAACTTTCTTTATTCCGTCAACGCGATTTTCATTCCGATTCAAATCTGTTTTGAGAAATTTATGGAAATTACGATTTCACTTACCAATTGGAATTCGATAATCTATACTTGGATCAGAAGTGATATCATTATTTGATATGTATTGATGCTGATGATTGATTTCTCTCTTCCTATGTGCATTGCAGTTTCACTGTGAGCTGATGAGAACTCATGGAATGAAGTGAAGGAGTTTGACTAAATGCTATTGGTTTTGTGGCTTATCTGGTGTTGATCTGTGGGGATTAGGATATTTTGGGTATGCTATTATAGTCAATAAAGCTATGGAAGATGTTCGGCTATCACCACTGAAACTAGGTAGCTTTAATAAGTCTTCACTGTCAGGGAGGTCTACTCCAAGAAGTTCACCTACATTTAGGAAAGTGCATTCAGGAAGGACTCCACGTAGAGAGGGCAAAGGTAGTGGGGGAGCTGTTCAATGGTTCAGAAGTAACCGTCTGCTTTATTGGTTACTTTTGATTACTCTTTGGACCTATCTTGGATTTTATGTTCAGTCTAGATGGGCGCATGATGATGATAGCAAAGTTGAGTTCTTACGGTTTGGAGGCAAATTGAGAGAAGATGTTTTGCATGTGGAGCAGAATAAACAAAAGGATTCAGTTGCTAATGAGAGTTCTCATACTCTAGTAGATAATACCAATATAGTCCATATAGGTGTAAATAAGAGGGTGCATGTAACCTTGGCCAAGAAAGAGGATGTTATATCTCGACGAAGCTTGAGTTCCAGGAAGAGGACTAGAAAATCTGGTCGTAGTTCACGTACTAAGATTGGTATTAAGCAGAAGGTGAAAAAAATGGTGGAGGCTAAGGACTTGGATGAGCAATATCAGGAACTTCCAAATACAAATGTTACCTACAGTAAGATTTTTGGTCCTTTTGGATCACTAGAGGATACAATTCTTGAATGGAGTCCACAAAAGCGATCAGGGACCTGTGACAGAAAATCAGACTTTAAACGCCTTGTTTGGTCTAGGAGGTTCGTCCTAGTATTCCATGAACTATCAATGACCGGAGCTCCAATATCAATGATGGAGTTGGCTTCCGAGCTTTTGAGCTGTGGTGCAACAGTATATGCAGTAGTTCTGAGCAGAAGGGGTGGATTGATGCAAGAGCTCACAAGGAGAAGGATCAAAGTGGTTGAAGACAAAGGAGAACTCAGCTTCAAAACTGCAATGAAAGCAGATCTTGTCATTGCAGGATCAGCAGTTTGCGCTTCATGGATAGGTAAAGCTCCATAAACGATTTTTGAAACTCGGGTTTATGACCAAGAAAAATAGGACGGCTGATTCTTTGACATCACTATTTTCACGAGCATATACTGACTATCATGTTTAGAAATGCGTACTACAGCTAATTCATTCTTCAACTACATTCCTGGAAGATGCATTTTATACTATTAGTTTTGATGTAGGAGCATGCTCACTTTAGATTGCTTTCTATTGGTGCAAATTTATATATCGTTATTGTTCATCATAATAAAATCGTTAGAAACACATGTTGAATATCCTTTTCTGCCTCAAGTGTGGATACTCATCATGATCTTTGTTACACTTTCCTTCTCCCAGATCAATACATAGATCACTTTCCAGCTGGTGGAAGTCAAATCGCTTGGTGGGTAATGGAGAACCGTCGAGAGTACTTTGATCGAGCGAAACCTGTGCTTGACAGAGTGAAACTGCTAATTTTTCTATCTGAAGTACAGAGCAAACAATGGTTAACATGGTGTGAAGAGGACCATATAAAGCTTAGGTCTCACCCGGTTATTGTTCCACTGTCTGTTAATGATGAGTTGGCTTTTGTTGCTGGGATTTCCTCTTCGCTAAATACTCCAACACTGACCCAGGAGATGATGAAAGAGAAAAGACAAAAGCTACGTGAATCAGTCAGAACTGAGTTTGGTTTGACAGATAAGGATATGCTTGTGATGGCTCTTAGCAGCATAAACCCGGGAAAGGGACAACTTCTTCTCCTTGAATCTGTCGCCTTGGCACTGGAAAGAGAACAAGAAAAGGTAGCTAAAAGTAATCAGTCCAAAATCAAGAACCTCAATGGCATCAGGAAAGAAAAGATTAGTCTTGCTGTCAGACATCGTTTAAGAGGTTCATCACGGAAGATGAAAATCAGGTCTCCTGTTATCAACAATCCATCAGTTCTCTCTGCCACCGTTAAAAGAAAGCTGTTGTCATCTGGCAACGAAACACAGAAACAAGACCTTAAACTTCTTCTTGGATCAGTTGGGTCTAAGAGCAACAAAGTTGCATATGTTAAGGAAATGTTGAGCTTTTTGTCAAGCAATGGAAACTTATCGAACTCGGTTCTGTGGACTCCAGCAACCACTCGTGTTGCCTCATTATACTCTGCAGCAGATGTCTACGTAACAAACTCCCAGGTAATCTTTCTCATCTTGATCCTTTTATGGCTGCACTCAGAGCAGACACTGTCAAATGCTATTTAAAGCGTGCTTCAACTTTTGTGAACCCTTGTTCAATTTGTGAAACAGGGAATTGGTGAAACATTTGGGAGAGTGACAATCGAAGCAATGGCTTATGGTCTTCCGGTGAGAAACAAATGATAAATAAATCCGTGCTTTCCATATTCAGGAGAGACAAAAATGAAATGGTCTTATCCTAATCAGTGTTTTTGATTGGGAATAGGTGCTTGGAACATACGCTGGAGGAACAAAAGAGATAGTGGAGCACAATGTTACAGGGCTACTTCACCCAGTGGGGAGGCCAGGTAACAAAGTGTTAGCTCAGAATCTCTTGTTTCTTCTTAGAAACCCATCTACAAGGCTACAACTAGGTAGCAAAGGACGTGAAATGGTTGAGAAGATGTACATGAAGCAGCACATGTACAAGAGATTTGTGGACGTTCTAGTCAAATGCATGAGACCCTAAGTGTGTAATTGTGTAATTTCCCTCGTTTTTTTCTTTTGCTTTAGTTCATGATTCTGTAAAAACTAATCCCACCCAATTCTTATAAGACTTCATGCTATTCTTTGGACTTATTGCATTTCCTTACTCTCTTTTTTTTTTGGAATCTGTATTCTGATTCTGAGAAGCTTAATTACTTGGCGACTTTTATTACACGTGAAGGCATCAGGCATTAACTGTTCACTGTATTGGTAATTCTCAGGCAAATTATTGATAATTGTATGGGGCAGAGCTATAGTTACAAAATAGTTTAGTGAAACTTTACTAGTTAAGATTTTGATTCGCGACAACTTTGACTTTGATTTCATAGTTTAATCCAAAGGAACCTGATACTTCGAGCTTCAGATTTCAGTACGAGATGTAGAATTAAATGATTTAGCTCAAACTCTCTTAGTGTCTTTTTTACACAAAGATGTAATTAATAAATGATTTAGCTCAAACTATCTTAGGTGGAGTCCAATTAATTTTGCTCAGCAACATAAAGATGTTCTCTTTGATGGTTATTATATATCCAGTCACAACGACAAACATATTGGATTTCCCCTGGATGTTTCTCCTGTATTGGCAGTATTTCCCAAGATCTATCTCTGATTCTTGTTCAAGTGCCAGGCCCCACTCAATTAGCTTGATAGGTGTATCCCTGGCTTTAGAGGCAATAAACTCAAACGCCATAGCTAAACTCTCTCTGAAAATTATCTTACCCAGGCTCGAACAATAATTCGGAAGTATCAGGCAAATACCCTGCAAATGTAGACTCCTCGGCTAATTTTTCTAGTTCCATGTAAATCTCTTGAGATTGAAGATGTGATTTGTCTCCAGTAACAAATTCGTGAGCAACACCATTTACCTCAATCAAACTACAGCCTGGTGTCCTCTTGGTTGCTATGTCCATCATCATTCTTCTCAATTCTCGCAAATCCTCCCATCTTTCGCAAGCTGCATATATATTGCATAACAAAGCATAAACAGCCCCGTTATCAGGTTCCAACTCAAGAATTTTCTTAGCTGCCAACTCAGCCATTGCTTCATCACTATGAAGTCTGCAAGCACCAAGTAGAGCTCCCCACACAATCGAGTTTGGATTCAGTGGCATGTTCCTTATTAGCTCATATGCTTCCTTGACTAGCCCACCTCGACCAAGCAGGTCAACCATACATCCATAATGTGTTAAATTTGGCTCAATTCTATGGTCGCTTCTCATCTTGGCGAAGAAATTTCTTGCTTGGTCTACCAAACCACTATGGTTACAAGCAGAGAGGACACCAAGGTAAGTAATCTCATCTGGTTGTACTGACATGTCTTGCATTTGAAAGAAAACTTTAATGGCCTCTTGACCTTGTCCATTGTTGGCTAGACCAACAACCATGGCTGTCCATGTGAATTTGTCTCTCTGAACCATCTCATGGAAAACCTTCTGTGCTTTCTCAGAACATCCACATTTGAAATACATATCGATCAAAGCATTCCCCACAACAACATCGTTCTTGATCTGGTTTTTGTCAATGTATGTCTTAACCCATTCACCTATCTCCAAGGCACCCAGATGAGCACAAGCTGTGAGAACACTAACCATGGTGAATTCATCGGGTATTATACCTGTACTTTGCAGCTCACGGAAAATTTCCAGAGATTCATTAAAGCAACCAGTTTTTAGGTAACCATCAATCATAATAGTCCACGAAATTCTGTCTCTTACTGGCATCTCATCAAAATATGTCCTTGCCAACTCTAGATTCCCTATCTCAACATACCCTTTCACAATAGATGTCCACGAAATCATATCCCTAGTCTTCATACTTCCGAAAATCCTTACCGCTATATCCATTTCCCCGCAAGCAGCATATGCATTAACCAAAGCATTCTCCAATTTCAAACTGTGTTCTACCATACACTCACTAACATACCCCTGAACCCTTCTACAGAGATCTTTATCCCTTACCTTAGAACAAGCAGAGAGAACAAGAAGTAAAGTAACAGAAGTTGGAGAAACCAAGTTCCTCTCCATCTCCACAAAAAGCTCAATGCTTTTTTCATATTGTTTCATCCTATTATACCCAGAGATCATCAAGTTCCAAGAAAACACATCATCCTCTATGCATCTCCTGTCGAAAACCCCACGAGCCATATCCATTAGTCCACATAAAGAATACATTTGAACAAGAGCATTCTGCACATAAATGTTAGAACCTAATCCGAATTTCAAAACATGGCAATGCAGCTTCTTACCACAAGCCAACGCTGCATCACACTTAAAACCACTCAACAAGAAGGGAAACGTATGGCTATCAGGAATCACACCTTCCTTCAACATATTCAAATACAAACTTATTCCTTCCTTGTCACAATCCACTCTTGACCAACCCTTTATCATATTGTTCCACACAATCACATCTGGTTCAGGTATTTTCACAAACAACTTATAGGCATAACCCATGTGACCACCTAAACGAGTACACCAGAAGACAAAGAGCTTCTTTTGGAATGTTGGGTTTGTTGCTAGACCTCTTGTAATGCTGTGGGAGTGTAGTTGCTTGAATTGGTCCGTCGTTTTGGACGCTCCGAGGATGGAGATGAAATGAAAGTAATCATTGGATATAGTTTCTGCGATTGTTGAATTGAACAGTACTTTGAAGATCGATAATTTAAGATTAACTGGAGATAATCGGAGAAGCATTTCCGGCCCAAAAAAAAAAAAAAAAAAAGAGAGCTCAGACGGCACTTGCTATCGTCACGAATGATCGGGACGACTGTGACGAATTCGCCACTTAATTAGTTTTTTCTTCACAGCTCATTTCAGTTGCTCGAACTCGGGTCCGAACCCGAATTGAACCAACCAGTCAACCATTCGGCAAGGGTGATTTGTGTTGGTTATCTTCTAATAAAATTATATGTAAACCGAAACGCACCGTTTTGAGTCGGTAGTTGTAAAAGAAAGAGCACACGAAACGGGAATTTCTGATAGAAATCGAGAGAGGAGAAGAGGAATCAAGAGAGTTGAGTGTTAAAGTTATGAATCTCTACGCGCACGATCTGTCTCTTCTTGATTTTAACTACAACGTCTCAAGTCCTTTCGGCGAACCTCTATCTCACCGGTTCCTCTTGCCTGGACCTTTCTACCACGGTGAGGAAGACGATTATCGCCGTAATATCAGCTACAGTCGCGATCTTGGAGAAGCGGATTCCGATTCGAGAGTATCTCCACCGCATCGCCATGATGGGAGCTCACCGTTACCTCTGGGGATGGATTGGAGTGGTCCTCCTCGTCAATGGGTATATTTCTTTGCAATATTTGAATTCATTGCATTAATTAGCATCCTTTGAAGATTTAAAAATGTTGATAGCGTACTACTACCAATGCTTGAAGATTGCTTCCATTTTCCCTTAAAATATACAAATTCTGCACATTAAGTGATTTGGCCTTTGAACTCTCGTGTCTCTGAACATCTTCAGGACATTGAATAACAACTTTCATTGTTTTTTCGTAAGGGAATATAATCTATAGATTCATTACATTCTTTTTTTTTCGTTTTCTAATTTGTTGCATAAGAGAGCATGCTTGGTTTTAACTGACAAATTTGTACGGCGAATATTCTTAGATTTGAGTTTCCATTTTTCAGTTTTTGTTTTCTGAAAATGAAAACATAGGTCTTGTTTGATAAATTTGTGTTTTTTTGACATTTTCTGTTTGGATTTTGTTCCTAACTGTAATATTTTCCTAGCAAGGACGGAACACGGTTTGGCCACATGATCCTAAAACTGGTTGGAGTTACTGTGTCACTGTCCCTTCTTGGGTTGACCTTCCCAAATCAAGCGTTTCAGATCCTGCCGTGGTGTGTATTTATCTCTACACTTGGCTTTTTCTTTTATACAAAACCTGTTGCTATAATCATTCTACCTTATTATTTCATGGTTACTAGTTTTTTTTCTTCAAAGTCTTCTATTTTTATGACAGCGAGCACATAATTTCTTTTTTTATTTCACCAAATTTCTAATGTATCAAATTGTTCCTGCTGACATCAAGTATCATATGTTGGTAATATTATAAGTATTCCAACTTGTGTTCTACTTGTGTTCTTATCAGTTTTACAGAGTTCAAGTGGCGATACAATCTCCCGAGGGAATCACCTCTCTTAGGCTGATACTTAGAAGATTTAATGATTTCTTGGAGTTATATGCGTCAGTGAGTATCTTCGTTTTCCTCAATGCCGTTTTCTTAGTTCTTGCTTCCTCAGTTGTCTTGTCTTTGTACGGAAGCGTAGAAACCATACAAGGCTTCTATACATAACTATGATTTTCTTGAATATGATATTCAGTCATCGTGTTATCATTCTAAATTCCCCATTTTCCAGATTAAAAAGGAGTTTGTGAAGAAAAGCTTACCCCAGGCACCACCAAAGAAGATTCTGAGGATGAAAAACCAGACACTTTTGGAAGAGGTAGATATCGATTCTCTCAACTCTAAGATTACTGATAGCAAAAAAATATTCTCAAAATGCTTAGTCTATTGCAGAGAAGGTGCTCTCTGGAAGATTGGATGAATAGACTCTTGTCAGATATCGATATATCCAGAAGCGCTCTGATTGCAACATTTCTTGAGCTTGAAGCTGCTGTCAGGTCTTGTATGTGCTATTCTTTATCTTTCCTTTTTTTCTCTCTTGGTAGTGAAAATAATGCAAAGAAGAAGTGAATTTATCTGACCTTTCATCCCTTTATATTTGAAAACCTTGCATGTATTGCCTATGACCTGATTTACTTCTTACTCTTTGCTCTTTTCAGATTTCAATGATGAATATCAAGAAACTGAAGATATCTCTAGGAACATTCTGTTACCTCTACCAAACACTACCTCTGATGTTCCGGGTAGTTCATCAGTTACCATGAATCATACCAATCATTCTGCTGATGAGACATCTGATGCCTCAACAATGAAGCAAGCTACACTCAAAACTCTTGTCTCAAGGAATTCAACTTCTGAAGATAATGTGACTGATTGGCATGAATTGTTCTCAGAATATGGACTTCTTGATAAAAGTTCTTTTCAGGAAAAAATAGAATGTCTTTCCAGTACTAACGGAGCTGCAGAAACTGGTACCATAACTGGAGGCGGCATTTCTAGTGGAGTTGGAATTCAGAGGTTGGATGGAAGTGATAGAAAGTTTCAAGAAAAGACCATTGAAAGCAATGTAAGCCAGTTTGAGGCGTCAACTACTGGGGAACCTGATTTAGTTAACCTAAGCTCTGTGGATATTCATGATGAAGCTCATGGAAGCATGTATGGTGCTATGGTTGGTGCAAATCATGAGACTCAGAAGGATCTGGCTATTGTATTTCAGTCTGAGGAGAGACATAAGTTAAAGAGGGTTATTGATACGTTAAAGCAGAGACTGGAAACAGCAAAAGCTGACACAGAAGATCTTATCTCAAGGCTGAATCAGGAGTTAGCTGTTCGAAATTTTTTATCAACAAAGGTGACCACAACTATCACATGTGTGTTTGTTTTTCTTGTATGCATGCTATCTTGCTCTCTTTGAGTGGATGAAATATGTTACTTTGTATGTTTGGGATTGGTCTCGTAGGTAAAAGATTTAGAGGTTGAACTTGAAACAACTCGAGAGAGCTGCAAGCAAAGCATGGAGAGAACAGTTCTGGATGAAAAGGAAAGATTTACTCAAATTCAATGGGATATGGAGGAACTCCGCAAGCAATGCATGGAAATGGAATCGTTGTTAAACTCTATAAAGGTCTGTGTTTCTCTTAGCTTCTTTCGCAGATGGTTGTATTTGCATTCAATGATAGATATATTTTCATATTTGGCTTTACAGGACGAGAAAGCAGAGATTGAGACTACAAATCAGTCACTTGTTCAAGAAAATCAAATGTTGCTGCAGAAGATCGATGATCTAAGAGACAATTTTGAGATTTTGCACAAAGAACATGAAGAGCTGGAAGTGAAATCGAAAGCAGAGCTGAAAGTCCTCGTCAAAGAGGTCAAGTCCCTCCGAACAACTCAATCAGGGTTGAAACAAGAGCTTAGCCGCACAATGAAAGAAAAACTGGAGATGGAGGTAAAATTTTCTTTTTTGTCGAACAATTGGAAAATTGTGGCAGTTTTGACGCTTAAATCTTATGCAATGTTCAGAGAATTGTTCAACGGGAGAAGAATAGAGAAGAAACTGCAAAAACCGCAGACAAGAAGTTGCTGCATGAGTGTGATGTTCTACAAAAGCGGCTTCGAGAGTGTAGTGTCAAGTTCCACACTGAAGAGGAGAGTAAAATAATAATGGACTCATCATCTCCATCTCAAGCCATCGAGCTACTAACAACATCCGATAACAGAATAGGTTTCCTAATTGCTGAGGTAGGTTCAACCAATTGCTCTTTGATTCTGAGTTTACACATGTTGAGACACAAAAGTTAATGTTTTCTTGAAAACAGACACAGCTTCTCTCAGAGGAAGTGGAAAAGCTGAAGATAACAACATCAGAAGAACATGGTGGAACAGATGATTTAGTAAGGAAAATGCTAACAGAGGTTCTGATTGATAATGGCAGATTAAGGAAGCAGGTTAATTTTGTTCTTCGTTGCTCTTTGTCTGGACATGGAATATCAGTCAGAGATGAAGCCGGAATAGAAGGAGGAGAAGAAGAAGAAGAAGAAGAAGAAGGAAGTGTTGATCTAGCAAGAACTATTATGAGCAAGATCCTTGAGAAATGATTTTATCATGTTTTTATATGTATTAGGTTTCTCAACAAATCTAATAATTTGTATTAAGGAGGCAGAGTTAAACAGAGGTATAGGTCACTTTTTGAAGAAGATTCATGTTAATTTTGAAGCAAGGATCATACCTCCTACACTCTGATAACTACTAATTATCCGCACAAATCCAAATAGAAATCATCATGACAAAAGAAAAAAAATGCATCAAAAAATCAGAGTTCTATTGGTTGATTCGATTGGAAGAAGATGATCTCAATCATCATCTTCGTCTATCCAGCAGAGAACCAATTCAATTCGTAGGAGACATGAGCATCGATGGTGGCCTTAAAATTTTGAGCTTGGTGACTTCGAGGACTTCGAAGTGAGATATTGGAAAAGCCATAAGGTAAGAATGCATGATTATTTTCTTTTCTAGCTATACTCTCAAATCGAACATTGTTTCTCTAATTCGGACGAATCTTATTAGACTTCTTTTATTTATTTGTATGGATGAATTATTTAATAAATATAAAACATAGTATTTGTATGTAGAATCTTATTAGACCTCTTTTATTTATTTATTGAGTCGTATGAGATATATCTTTTGTTTATTATATGTACTCATAATCTTACGTAAAATATTATTCATGAAACATAAATTTCTATTTGGTATCACATAAATTCCACTTTGCTCAAGATCTTTTTTATTTTACTTTTATCATTCATATATTAGTTTCTCAGTTCAATTAATTGAAATTATTAGATTCTTGATTGTGCCTAAAGTGTTTCTCAATAAATCATTTACATAAATTTTAAATAGCTTAATTTTCTTATATTTTAAAGTCTAAAATTTTGTTGGTTATATCATAAGAAAGGTTAAATACCATGAATGATTGTTGGGAGATCGCCACCAAAAATGTTTCAATCTCTTGTTTCACGAGCCAGAATCCTCACCTTTTCTGATGGTCTAGCTTGTCAGGTACGACCAAGGAGAGGACCGACGGTTTTGATTAGGACAGTGAGGATGATGAGTTCGACCCATAAGTTGGATCTTATTGTTCCATTTACTAAGAGCACACCGAAGTAGTCTTCAAAAGTGAAAAGACGATGGTGTGTGGAGCATGTGGCCAGCGTGGCTCCTCGACAGGAACCTATTAAAGAAGTTACTGGCATCAATTAGCGTGCAACACAACAGACGGTAAGGTATGCTAAAAGTGTAAATCTGTGATCGTAGATAATGGTTTTAAGCTCAACAAATGTGGGTTTAAAATTTTGTGGAACCAAATGATTGCAACTTAAAACGTGATTGAACTATTCCTTTATATATTTTAATAAGTATGATAACTTGAAACAGTATTATAATATACTCTAATAAACTTATGAATACATTATTGTAATACACTTTTTTCTTTATTTTAGCATACTTATGGTGCTCGAAATCTTTATTTTGTTATGAAAGTGATAGAAAACGCAAACGCGGGTTGTGAGCAGCTTTTGCGTTTGGAGATCGGGTTCTAAAGTTTCATGACGCAACGCAAAACGTGAGATGTGTTTTAGGTAGGCGTCGTGTCACTCTGATCCTCCTCTGTTCACGCCATTCACAAGACTGTGTGACCAGAACAAAAAAAACAAATAACAGCTTTTTTGTTAGAGATGTCAGGTTCTGTCTTCGTTCCCGGTATGGTGATTGGAGTTCCGACTCTTTCTTGTTCGAGCTCTGTTCTCCGGAGCTTCGAACCCACGACGAAGAAGACTACGAGTAGTGTGAAATTCGTGACTATTTTTCGAAATCCCTCCTGTGGTTCAGGGATAAAACGGTCATTTCCAGTTACGGCTTCCGATCAGCGGTCGGAACAAGCCGATTCTAGTCAAGGAATTCAGGTCAGTTATATGTGGACTGGAGAGCAAAGCTTTTTAATTTATTTTATGGGGCTCCAAGAATTCAGAATTATGCAATAGCCCCGTATGTTTTAAAATTAGTCAAAAAAGTCATGACATTTTTTTAATATTTGGACTCAAATAATTCAAAAAGACAAATAGGCCCTCTTTTTAATCTTTCGACGAAATCTACAGGAGGATTTAAACTACCTGTTGAAGATCGGAGTTGGTTCAGTTGCAGGCGCAGCTATAATCAAATACGGAAGTGTCTTGTTCCCACAGATCACAAAACCTAATCTTACTCAAGCACTCTTCATTATAATCGCTCCTGTTGTGATCTCTGTTATCCTTCTGATCCTATTATCTTCTTCAAAGAAACATAGCTAGAGCTGTTTCAGAGCTCATTGTGAAATAATTGTGTTAAAGGGTGAGAAACTTTCAGTGTAAATCCAAAATAAATGTTTCAATATTTCAACAAGACTAAAAGTATCACAATTTCTGTCTTTTATGTGCCAATACCACACCTTACAAACTCCCATATCAATGATAAAATCAATGTAATGAACCAAGAAACACACCCAAAAAAATAAAAATAAAATAAAAACCTTCAGAAAACTAGCAAAAATATGAGCAGAAAATGGTAAAAAAAATAATCTGAGAATATGAATTTCTGTGCCTAATAACCATTCCTATTCTTGCAATTGTTGTTGTTGATGATCCTTCTCTTCTGAGATCAAATCTGAGCTTTCCTCTGCAACCTGCTCTCTATTGTTTTCGTTGCTGCTATTTGGATTCTTGAAGAGTGGATTAGCTTCAAGTTCAGAAATTTTCTCCTTTGATTCATTCATTAGCATCTCACCACTTCAGACATTGTTGGTCTCTTCTCTGGCTCTTTCTGAGCACACATAAGCCCCACCAACACTACCAACACTACTTTCTTCAGCTTCTCTTCCACATACTCCTCGCTCAGCCTCTGATCAACGATTTCACCAAATTTTCTTTCGTAAACAAGTGGTAAAACCCACTCAGTTATACCCCGCGTTGTTGTTGGGTTCAGTCTTTCAATTGGTCTCTTCCCACTAACCAGTACCAACAAAAGGATACCGAAACTGTACACATCGCTCGTTTCTGATTCTTGTCCTGATGCAGCACACTCTGGTGAGAGATACCCATTACTACTTTTGGCGAATACAGGCAAGAACCTCAATTTCCACAGAAAAATCTATATCTTCTCTGTTACTCCATGCCTTCAATCTCTTGACTGCAATCTGCAAGAAGACAAATGATCAACCAACCTCACATGACCAGTTTTAAACAAGAAGCAAGTCCTAGATAACAATTTAGGCCAAAAGAGAAAAATGTTGAGAATAAATTACTTGTGGGCGATCCCATAGCTGACCCCAATACACACTCCCAAATCGACCTTCACCGAGTTTGTTATCGTGATTGAAACTGTTGGTGGACGCATGAAGTTCCTTCAATGAAGATATCCTCCAAGATGGCTCTGTCTTTTCTTTCTTTTTCCTGTGTAATTGTGACATCAATTTTGCAGCAACCCAAGAAGGTTGAAAAAAACAGAAAAATTTATGAATGGAAGAGGAAGATTAACAATTATCGAGTCGATGAATTGACAAAACATACCCATCAAATCCTTTTCCACAACAGCTATTAAAAAGTTGCATCTTCGAAAAAAGAAAACCAAAAAGAAACAAACCAAATCTTAATTTTCAACTTCCTCTGTGTATAGATTCAATAGGACTAACAAAAAGTAACGATTTTTCTGGAGAAGGTAACAGCAAATTAGGAGTATTGAGTAGCTCTAATTTCGTCTTGACCAGAGAGAGAAAGAGCGCGCTTATTATTTCTTTTGTCTTTTTATTTTGCACGCTTTATTACCTTTTTCCTCGCGGAAAATAAATATATATTTATTTATTTTCACGTCAAAACACAAATTTAATAGAAACAACAAAAAAATAAAGCTGATACTAGAAAAAAATAATGTAAAAAAGAAATACTAACACTTTACCAAAAGAAGAAATAAATGTTTGAACGTTAGTAATGCGTTGTATCAAAAAAATGTAGTATATTTTATTTTATAACTTTTATTTTACTTTCTAAAATGAGGATATTTGATCTTAATTTTGAAGTTGTTGTCATTGTTTAAGGGCCGGCTGATGAGTCACACGACAACTCATCCAAACCTTTTATTCGATGTTTCGAATATTAAACAAATTAAAGAAACCGAAGACTGTGCGATCTTTTCTTCAAAACATTAGAGTATTAAAAGCTTTTGTTACACAGTTTGAATTAAAGCGACACAGCAACACGTACTATGGTTTTAAATTGTTAAATAATCAGCGTGTCAGAAAGCAATGTTTTGCTCTCAGGTTTCTATTTGAGTTGATGATGCTTCACTAAACAAACATGGCCTTAAGAAACCATGTTCTACTTAATAACAATCATTGTAGGTGTCTAACTAATTCTTCGAGGCATAGTTTTCAAAATCGAATTTAGAGTTTAAATCTCGTAATGTATAATATTTTTACATTTTTTTTCCAAAAACCAATACTGTGTGTTGAATCATTCATTTGTTGCAAAAAGGTGAAACCCATTTTCTTACCGTTCAAATCATTATTTACTAGATGTCATACTTCACGAAATTATTATATACTTTTGATGATGTTTCATCTCAATTCTCCGTTAAGAAATATGTGGAGTTCGACATGGAACTTCGTGTTCCAATCCGAAAAGAAGTATAGGCTTTTGGCTTTTCTTCTCGTCATTGAAAACAATTAGGTTATAGAAATTGCAAACGCTTGATCATTAAGTTAAGAGAAGTTATTTCATGATACATACAACTGCTTGCGGCTATAGTTTCGAATTCTCTAGAGTTTTTATGCACCATATCTAAATTTATTTGTATGCTATGGATTAATTTGTACACCATGATTTGGTGTATGCAAATTGTTTAATTTGTGTGTCTGGTTAGATAATAGATAGATAATGATATGTCTTATATACCTCTTAGATGTAAATCATGTAATCTTTCTTTAAGCAATGCTAAAAAATTTCAAAATATAAAAAGGCTTGCATATGTGAAATCTACCCGTTTAAACTACATGAGAAAAACACACTTCGGGAATAAGAAAATGGAAGAAGCCTTAATCTCACATTTGGGCCATTTCACTTTCAGTAAACTGGACTTAAAAAGTCCAAACCCATGTAAGACCACTGTAGGGGTTATTTGTAAGAAGATACTCTATGTCTTCTATTAGCCCTGGGCGTTCTGTTTACTCGGGTTATTCGGTTGGCTAGAAATTCGGTTTATGAAAAATCTTGCCGAATTGAACCGAATATTGAATCGGTTCGAGTCGGTTCGGTAGACGGTTTTTTGGGTCGGTTATTGGATTTTAAAGTTATTCCGAAAAATAACCGAATTTTTTCTACTTCGGTTTAAATTAACCGAAATAGACCCAAATAATCATATTGGGCCTTATTAACAAAATTACAATAACAAATAATTAAAAATAAACCCAATTAACAAAATAAAATTTTGGACCCAACTAAATCTATAACAGATCCATTAAAATTATGACAAAAGCCCAAGTCCATTAACAATTAGGGTTAGGGTTTTTTTTTTTAATGTGTGGTTGTGGTTGTGGCAGCGACGGCGGCGACGGCGAGCTCCGATGTCTGTCGAATTTACAACGAGACTTCAACTTGGAATTTTTAGCATCTTCCTCTGCAAATGAATCAAAATACACAAAGATAAATTAGGGTTTTAGATTTTCAAAGCTAATTATATTTTTCATTCCATATGATTTGATAATATAGATTAATTGAGGATTATCTCTTTTATTTTCGATGAAAATATGTCAGATCTGAAGACTTACCAATGAATCTAGCTGAGAGCTTGGTTAGGACGCCAATATTGGTGAATCCTGTGAATCGAACCGAAAAAAAAAAGTGACGAAGATGATAAGTGACACAGAGAAACGATGAAGAAAAGAAACGGTGACGAAGAAGAAGAAGAACAAGAAGAAAAAAGAAAAGAGATGGAGAAGAAGAAAAGAGAAATAACGAAGAAGAAGATCAGTTATAATCGATTGTGGAGAGGAGATGAGGCAAAAAAATTAGGGTTAGTGAGTTCTAAGGGTTATATATGGCTCCTGAGTTGCGGTTAGGTCAAACCGAACGGTACCGAGTACCGAACCGAAATCCGATTTGCCAATTTAAAAATGCCGATCGGTTCTTCTCTCCTTCTGAAATCTGTGCCGACAACCGAATGTTTCGGTTTGTCCGGTTCGGGTTTTTTGGTTTAAACCGGAAGCCCAGGGCTATCTTCTATACTCCACTAGTAGCTGTAGCAGTATAGCACAGTGTAGACTCTTGTTTAAGATTTTGTTGGACGTTGATCAGACGGTTAAGTAGTGTCTACCACCTAATTAACTAGAGATAAATTATATGGAGATTAATCTAGAACTAATTTTAAGAGTTTTCAAAATTATATAGCTACATATATAATTTACAAAAATATTCAATTGTTGCAATGGTCCAATGGTAATAAATATACATTTTCATTGACAGAATTTAAGTTTGAAACCATCCAACTTTTTGTTGATTGTTTTTTGTATTTTTACTTAATAGGTAGAGCTATAACTTTCTTTTTATCTCTGTCCTCGTTTTCCTTCTTCTTCACCCTTATTTGCGACCGTTTTTAACACATTCTTACATTTTATCAGTTTTTTCTTGCATGTTTAAAAATTATAAATCTATCATATACTAATCTATATTAGCAAACAAACATTTTTTTAATATTTTCCAAATTTATAGCCGATTAATTAAAATCGCAAGTAAATACAACCGCCAAGCAACCAAACGGATAAATCGGCTAATCAACCGACTTTTCGTATTTATGTAAAATTTGAAAATAAATTAAATACGAAAATTTTATCATATACAATCTTCAAAAGAATTGGGGATTGGTTGCAAGCCTCGGTGGTTTTATGTTCGTTCATCTTGTCCATCACCGGAGAACTTCTTCATGTTGCTTTTGTTGTGGTGTTCGATATGGGAAAAACTTGGGACAAACAAATTCAGTTATCCGTTGTTGGGATACTATTAAGTGTTTAAAAATATTTTGTTCTCGATAGCCCAATAGGAAGTGTGACGGTTGGTGAACTAGAGATGAAAAATCAATAAGCTGCAGATCTTGTTAATAGACCAATAAGATTCATGAGTGTGACAATAGACGGTGATATCTATTGCAATGCCATACGCATAAATTTCTGTTTGATATCAAACAAGTGCTGAAAATTTCACCTTTTTAGCTCAAAATCTCTAATTATTTTATTTTTGTCATTCATATATGAGTTTCTCGGTTCAATTAGTTGAACTTATGAGATTCTTGATTGTGCCTAAAGTGTTTCTGAATAAATCATTTACATAAATATTAAATAGCTTAACTTTTTATAATTTTCATTCTTATTTTGTTTGTTGGTTATGCTAGAATAAATGTTAAAGACCATGAGGAATAGATAGAGGTTTTTGAACACAAACAATGTTTCAATGAAGTTAGTTTGATTATCATAACTATGTTGTAGATGCAAATCATCATCAAAATAGAATTAAACACAAACTTTCAAAGTATCATGACACTATAGCATTGGAAAACAAAACTCTCCCTTGTCCATTTCCAAGAAGATTCCATATGCATGACTTAGAAAAGTGCATAAAATTTATTTTATGATGACATCAAATAGAATCCATTAAAGGAAAACTAGATCAAATAGAATACCAAATCACTTGATTCTTTTAGGGAGGTGTATTGGACTGAGCAATTCGAGAGATTTGAGTTTTAGTGACAAATCATGTGTTATTGAAATATGAATTTTAAAATATTTTTTAAAATCCAGTATTATTGGATTGATGATTTTAAATTATACACTTAAATCCACTGTTATTGAAAACATGATTAAAATTTGATTTAAAAGTTTTAGGTGAGATTTAAGGAGATTTCTTAGTAAAAAATATGAAAAATCAAATCCCATGATTTTAGGTGGGATTTCAGAAAATTTAATAACAAAATTCCTAATTCACCAAAATTTCACCAAATCATCTCAAAACTCATTAAAACTCAAATCTCTCCAAATATTCTATTCAATACATCACTCTTAATCTCAAGGAGCTGGACTATGGTTAAGAAAGTTAAATTAGAACAGAGATCATTAAGGTTGATATGTTTTGAACACTTTTTAATATTCCATCAATACAAAATTTGGAGTCTGAACCAGCCAAATAGAGAAATCAAATGACCATCCCATTCCACAAAAAATATTTGTTGCTTTGATCAATAAGATTAGAAAAACTATTTTCAATAATGTATGTCTAGTTCAGTGGACCGTCTGGACCAAAAGACATATATAATTGGATCTAATTAGAGTCATTTAAATTGACAGAACATGAGTATGAAACCATCCAATTTTTTGTTAATTTTTGTTTTTTTGGTTTTTAATAAATAAGTAGAGTTATAACTTTTTTTTTCTTGGTTTTTCTTCCTCTTCACCCTAATTTATGGCCGTTTTTAATATATTCTTACATTTTTGTCATTTTTGCATGTTTAAACATTAAAAGTCTGTCACATACTAATCTATTTTAACAAAAACAATTTTTTAACATTTTCTAAATTTATGGTCGATTAAATAAAATCGTGACTAAATACAACCGCCAAGCAACCAAACAGAAAAATACTTGGCTAATTAGCCGACTTTTCGTATCTATGTAAAATTTAGAAATAAATTAAATAGAATTAATCTATCATATACAATCTTCAAAAATAAATTAAACATGTGAAATATGCCTTGTATTTATATGAAATCATATTTTCGTAAATGCATTTTATAATTGTGTGGCTGGTAACTTATATACTTCTCACATATTTACAATAATTTAAGAAAGTAACACAATTTATATATAGAAATGCCTTATAAACTGTGTTAGGCAATATATAATACTACCCGAATGGTAAGGAAATATTCAAATATTTTATTTTTTCCCATATTAGCTGATTCAGATTTTTGTATTGTTAAACTTCCCTATACCGTATAACTCGTCAAAGAAGCATAATGATATTTGGAGACTATGGCGATGAATGTTTGAGAGTTTTAAAGTGGTTTTTAGTTTTTAGATTTTGGCTTTTAGTTTTTGGTTTTTGAATTTTTTAGTTTTTGATTTTTGGTGTAGATTTTAGTTTTTTAAAATTTGAATAGTAATTTTTTTAGTTTTTGGTTTTTATATTGTTTTTTTTATATTTTCTATTTTGATTTTTAATTTTAGTTATATTTGTTTAAAAATTAGTAAAAATGATATTACATTTTAACAATCAAATAAATTACAAAATTTCATAACACCAAAAACATACTTAAAAATACACATATGTTTAGTTTACTCTTATATAGAAAAATAGTATTTAAATAATTAGATTTATTGATTGATAAAAATAAAATAAATTAGTTACAGCAAGTTTTGGAAAAAAACCTCATGGAATCATATAATAGGGATTTAGTTCTAATGTATTAGTAAACAAAATAAAATAAAAAAACTGACGTGAGTAAAAAAGAAAAAAAATATATAACACACCAAAATCTCTTAAAAACTAGTAAAAATATGATTCTAGATTATCTTTAGAAATGAGTAAAAACTATCAAAATCCAGATTCCTTAAATTTTAGGAAATCTATTGTTTCAAAATCATGAATGGCTACAAATTAGATTTTTAAAAACCAAAAATCAAACACCACTTTAAAAACTGGTGTCATTCAAAGCCTATATTTAGACATTGTAAAATTATTAAAATATTCTTATTTTTTATTGACCATTAGTTCATGTTTCTAAATTCTACGTAGAAATGGAAAATGAACCAATTATCAGATACTCTAATTGAATGCTTTGTTTGAAAAAAAAAGAGACGAAGCTACGTCAAAAAAACCCAACGAGATAGCATTTAATTAGACAGTGATGACAAGACGGGTCATACCCCCTACTCGGCTCATACTCGTCTTGAAAATCAAATATATTAATCTCATTACTTGCAAGTAAAGGTCAAGTATCAAACATCATAAAAAAAATTGATACTTACCTCATATTTGCTCCGTGACTCGTTACTTGTCCCGTAGTTCGTAACTTGACTTGTTCGTTCACTTCTTTTGATCTTAAATAACTAAACTCCAGTCCAAATATAATTTTCATTATAGTCTAATTATTTTTAAAACTAAATCTCAGCCCAAAATTTTTTTTTTATTGTAGTCCAATAAATCCAATTAGAAAATTATATTCAAGTAATTTAATTTAAATAGCAAATAACAAAACGGATTAAATTATTTGGCAAATAACAAGATGGATCAAGTTATTTGCAAATAATAAAATTTTGGACAAGTACTTGCTAACAAGTATTTGCTTTGCTAACAAGTATTTGTTTCGAACAAGTCAAATATCAAGTCGAATATTCTATTATTTAAACGGATCAAGACAAGTAACAAGTATTTGAAAATTAGCAAATACTTGTTTTGTGCATGTATACATTCACAACAACATAAAATAATGTCATAATAAAAAAACAAGGTTATTACAGTGGGGTGCAAGTAGATTAACATTTCTTTTTTTTTTTTAATTTGTCAACATTAACATTTCCTTTTTACTTAAAGCTTTTCGAGGAAATTCGTATCTACAAAATATACGCTTCCATAATAAAAATAAAATAAAGTATATAAACATAATCGCCCAACGACCACACAAAAAAATAAAAATAAAAGGAAAAAAGCAATAAATCCAAAAAAAAAGAAAGGAAACTCCGAAAATGAGACAGCATCAGAAATAATCGGCATAAATAGCCCACGTCCTCTCTGTCTCTTTCTTCCTTCTATGCTCTCTCTCGAAAGTCTCTCTTCTCTCTTTCTCTCTGTTTCGTGTTCAAAGTCAATTCAACAGGTATATATATATACAATATAAATTCCTTTTACATTTTTATTTTTATCGTATATTCTCGCACGTGTGCGCTTCTCTCCACCTGGGGATTCGTCTTTCGAATTCGATCGATTTCGTTTGTTTTTTTAGATCTGTCTTTTTTTTTTGGGTTGTTGTCTTTTATGAGGGAAGGAAGGATGTTAATAAAACCCTAATTCTCTTGTGTGTGTTGAAAAGTGTTACATGAGTGGTATTGTGATCGATCTGTTAGTTTTGAGAGAAGAGAGGATATGTCTTCGCTCAGCCGAGAACTCGTGTTTCTCATACTTCAGTTTCTCGACGAAGAAAAATTCAAAGAGACTGTACACAGGTTTCTTCTCTCTCTCTCTCTCTCTCTCTCTCTCTCTCTCTCTTTTATCCTCGATTTTAATTTTATTTTTAATTGGTTTAGTAATTTGCGGTCCCGCTTTTGTTTAGTTTGTTGTCGGGATTAGAGTTAAAGTTAGAAGAATCATTAATTTTCTCATTTCCTGTGGAATTTGATTTTATATATTTACCATATTATTATTAGTTCAATGTGTTTTCGTTACAACTTTTTAAATTTTGTCTTCATTTAGATTTGGTTAGAGTGTTGTTGTATTGTATCATGTCTACTTTTTTTTTTTTTTTTTTTTTTTAATAATAACTTGGCTGATTATTATGTTGTTTGATGTGGCTTGTTGTGTGGTTTCAAGGTTAGAGAAGGAATCGGGGTATTTCTTCAACATGAGATACTTTGAAGATAGTGTTACAGCTGGTGAATGGGACGATGTTGAGAAGTACCTTTCTGGATTCACTAAAGTCGATGATAATAGATACTCTATGAAAATATTTTTCGAGATTCGAAAGCAGAAATACCTTGAAGCACTTGACAAGTATGTTTCTTCTTTTCTTATATAGACAGATGCCAAGATTTTCAACTGTGTTTTTTGAGTCATTGACTTGGAAGGGAGATTAGAATTGGGCTATTGAGGGTCACTGTATTTATATATTTTCCCATCTGTTTTTTGTTTTGTTTTCATAGGAAAGATCATGGCAAGGCAGTTGAGATTCTTGCTAAGGAGTTAAAAGTGTTCTCCACATTCAACGAAGATCTTTTTAAAGAGATTACCATGCTTTTAACCTTAACAAACTTCAGGTAGATTCTTTACTTTCTTAGCCCTTGTATATGTTTGTCTGAAATGAAGTATGAAAGACAGAAATTTGAGTGATAGTGTTTAGTGCTTCTCATTGTTGATTTGATGATATCTGGTTTTGTTGACCACTGGATTACTAAAAAGCATGCTCTTGTACTACTTACTTGCAAATTTCCAAGGGAAAATGAGCAGCTTTCAAAGTATGGAGATACAAAGTCCGCAAGAGGTATTATGCTGGGAGAACTTAAAAAACTGATTGAGGCAAATCCTCTCTTCCGAGACAAACTTCAATTTCCCAGTTTGAAGAATTCAAGATTGAGAACCTTAATAAATCAAAGGTGCGTTTATCCTTATGGCAAAAGCTTTATTGTTTATTGCTTCTCTTCCATCTTTCTTGTGGTCGAAAAACTAACTGAACGTATCTTCTGCTAAATCGTAGTTTGAACTGGCAGCATCAGCTTTGCAAGAACCCAAGGCCTAACCCAGATATAAAAACACTCTTTGTTGACCACAGTTGTGGGCATCCAAATGGGGCACATGCTCCTTCCCCTATAACTAATCATTTAATGGGTTCAGTCCCTAAAGTTGGAGGCTTCCCACAGTTAGGTGCTCACGGTGTAAGTTGTTCTAAGATTGAAGTCCTTTATGTTTGATTAGTTTTTAGCACAGGAAGTTAACTTCATAGTCTTTATGCTTATCTCTTGGTTCAGCCATTTCAGCCACCACCAGCTCCTCTTACAACATCTCTTGCAGGATGGATGCCTAATCCATCTGTACCACACCCTACTGTTTCTGCTGGACCTATCGGCTTAGGTGCCCCCAACAGTGCTGGTAATGTTGTCACAACTAATTGGGAGATTTTATTTTACTTAAGTATTAGCTATGCGGTTGTTTATGGCACCATCCCTTGTTTAGATCACCATTAGTTAGGTGCTTCTTTGACTGCCTGAAATGTTTGGGAATTATTCTGTTTGCCATTTAGATACCTCATCATACTCTGTATTCATCATTTCCTCCTTACAGTGTCTATGCTAAAGCGTCCCAGGACTCCTCCAACTAACAGCCTATCAATGGATTATCAGACGGCAGATTCTGATGGTGTATTGAAGAGATCTAGACCTTTTGGTATTTCAGACGGGGTATTAACGGCTGCTTATTCGTTTTTCAGCTTTAGTTCTCATCTTTAATATCTCAGAAGTCACAGTTTTCTTTGAACATATTGCAGGTTAATAATCTTCCAGTCAATGTCTTGCCGGTCACATATCCAGGGCAAAGCCATGCTCATGCAACATATTCTACCGATGACTTGCCCAAAAACGTTAGCAGGATTTTGAGTCAGGGTTCTACCATTAAGAGCATGGATTTTCATCCAGTACAGCAAACTATGCTTCTTGGTTGGTTTTCTCCACTGACACATGCATCAATCTTTGATTTATCCTGGAGTTGCCTACAAAACTTGTATTGAACAGCATAATTTTATCTTTTCAGTATAATCTGCTTACTTTATCTTGGATTTACATTTGTTTAATAGTTGGCACCAATCTTGGTGATATCGCAATATGGGAGGTGGGTAGCAGGGAGAAGCTTGTTTCTAGAAGCTTTAAAGTTTGGGATCTTGCTGCTTGCACTGTGAATCTTCAGGTATAGTTCCTCTTTTTTATTGATCTACTGTAACAGTTAAAAGAGAAATCGAGTTGGAGATTTTTTGTTAGTTAGTTCAAAACAGAGGACTTTCTTCTCTTTCTAGTAATGAACAAATAAAGGTTAATAGCTAGTTAATCTGAGATAGCTCATAAAAGCTTTCACTATGGCCATGTACTATATCAAGGACATCTTTTCCTTTTGCTGACCTGTTTTCTGATCTCATTCTTATGCATTAGGCTTCACTTGCTAGCGAGTATACTGCAGCAGTAAATCGAGTTGTTTGGAGTCCTGATGGAAGTCTTCTGGGTAAGCCATTCTATGATCTTAGGGCTGGTCGTCGTATAAATTTTATGGTAAATCAAGTGCCAATGTCTACTTCCTATTTCAGGTGTTGCATATTCCAAGCATATTGTGCATATATATTCATATCATGGTGGCGATGACTTACGGAATCATTTAGAGGTTTGTCTCTTACTCATGACCTTATATTTGATATGAGTTTGCACCAAATTCTGTGATATTCATTGTTATATGTGGATATAGGCATGGAATCTGTTCACCTGGAAGAATTTATAGTTTCCTTGTTTATTAGTTTCTTTCTTGTCTCTAGGATTCTGAAAATGATGTTTTTGTCACTGAGCAGCATTCTTGGATCTTTGAAATAGCTGAGTTCCCAACTCGCTGATGTATGTTTTTTGTTTACTGTTATAGATTGATGCTCATGCTGGTAATGTCAATGATCTTGCTTTCTCCCAACCAAACCAGCAATTGTGTGTTGTGACTTGTGGAGAAGACAAGACAATCAAGGTTTGCATCTTGGCGTTTGTTTTTAAAGTTGTATAATGAGACCATTCTACTAATATAAATAGTTTCTGCACAGGTCTGGGATGCTGTTACGGGAAATAAATTGCACACTTTTGAAGGTCATGAGGCACCTGTTTATTCCGTGTGCCCACACCAGAAAGAGAATATTCAGGTACTGTAGTATGCATAAGTATGGCCTTGCTCTTTATTCTATGGCATTCCATACGATGAAATCATCCTTTTGCCAAGTGTCTATCTTAAGCTTCACTTTTTGCTCTCTTTGGCCGTTTGAGATTTTATAATGGGAATTTTTCTTTCTGTCAGTTCATATTCTCAACCGCTGTTGATGGGAAAATAAAGGCTTGGTTATATGACAACATGGGTTCTAGAGTGGATTATGATGCCCCCGGTCGATCTTGCACGGCAATGGCATATTGTGCTGACGGGACTAGGTAAATGATTCATATGCTGTATGTAATATATATATATATATATATATATTCTTGTTACAATACTAAACTTTTATCCTTCCTTTTGATCATGTCTCTTTTCGTTTGTTGTAGATTATTCTCTTGTGGTACTAGTAAGGAGGGGGAATCATTCATTGTTGAGTGGAATGAAAGTGAGGGAGCCGTGAAGCGGACTTACCTTGGGATGGGAAAACGGTCTGTGGGGGTTGTGCAGTTCGATACAATGAAGAATAAATTTTTGGTAGCTGGTGATGAGTTCCAAGTCAAATTTTGGGATATGGATAGTGCTGATCTCTTAAGTACAACAAATGCAGATGGAGGGTTGCCGGTAATGGTCTATTTTAATCTCAAATTGCTGTTGGTCTATTGACCATTCAAAGAAATTGGCTGCTAACTTAAAATCATCAGTCTTCCCCTTGCTTAAGGATCAATAAAGAAGGAACTCTGCTGGCTGTCTCAACTACTGATAATGGAATTAAGATACTAGCGAATGCTGACGGTTCCAGGATTTTGCACTCCACAGGAAACCGTGGCCTAGAAAGCTCTAGAGCTCATCCTGGGACAGTCGGAAAGGTAAACACTTGTCATCATAGTTTGTTTATTCTGCTTTATCTGGGTGCTATTGCAGAAAAGAAAATTGAATGCATGGTTTTGTTTTTAGGGTCCTACTGGCACATTTGGCACTCCAAATACAAGCACTGGAATGAGTCTATCAATGGCTGAAAGAAGTGGACCAGTGGCATCTGTGACTGGATTGGTAATCTCAATCTCACCTGTGAAATGTTTAAGCTATTCTGTTCAGTTTAGCTCATTGGAGATAGCAGACCATTTAAAATGTCCACTTCTATCTTTAGTGAAGTTGACAGAAATCAAAGCATAACTATTGAGTTCATGCAAAAGCCTTTTATTGAATTCCTGCTAAGTTTATTCACAATCTTTTGGTTTTAGAATGGAGATAACTGCAGTCAGCCAGATGTCAAACCACATATCCCTGATGAGGCTGAGAAATCGAAGATTTGGAAGATGATAGAGATCAACGAACGTTCCCAGCTTCGTACTCTACGGCTTCCTGACAGCCTGCTACCAGCAAGAGTATGTATCCAATATATTTCAAACACGTTACCATTTTGTTCCAAATATGATATGTTGCCGACCTTTCCTTATGTATCTATATTTCAATCTTATTTTGTGAGTCTTTTGTTTTGGACACTCTTTTTATCTTTGCATGATGTCATCTTGTTTCTCGATGCAGGTTGTTAAGTTAATATATACAAATTCTGGAGCTGCTATATTGGCATTAGCAGAAAATGCTGCACATAAACTATGGAAATGGCAAAAGAGTGAGCGGAACCTTTTGGGAAAGGTACATCATATCCGTTGTTATACAACACCTAGTGGTGATTTTGAAACTCATGCTTATAGCTTCTTGTGTGATTTTTACTTGTTTAGGCAAACAGCAATGTCCCACCACAGCTTTGGCAGCCAGCTAGTGGAGTAATGATGACAAATGATACACGCGAGGGAAACAAAGAAGATGTAGTTCCATGCTTTGCGCTCTCAAAGAATGATTCTTATGTCATGTCAACCTCAGGAGGAAAAATCTCATTGTTCAACATGATGACTTTTAAGGTCTTTCCATGTCCAAGTCACGTCTATTCATCTGTTTGCGTTTGCTCACTTATTTTTCTTTTCATTTGTTGAAGATGATGACGACATTCATGGCGCCTCCTCCAGCTGCGACTTCCCTCGCCTTCCATCCTCTAGACAATAACATTATTGCTATTGGAATGGATGACTCTTCTATTCAAATCTACAATGTCAGAGTGGATGAGGTATCCAAACTCAACTGAAAGTGTTCAAAAACTTTTGTTTCGATTGTCATAGAAACATATATTTAAAACTTCTTTTGGATGTTAACAATGCATGCAGGTTAAAAGTAAATTGAAAGGTCATCAGAAGAGAGTGACTGGTTTAGCATTCTCAAACGCTCTAAACATTCTTGTTTCCTCTGGTGCTGATTCTCAGGTAGGCTTATATGCTGCATTGGCTGTATTATATCCCCACTCCAATTATGTTCAAATAAATATTTTGCTGCTGTTTTCATCTGCGGTGTTATCAATTTACCAAAATAAATGGTTTTATCTGTATAGCTTTGTGTATGGAGCATGGATGGATGGGAAAAGCAAGCTAGCAAACAGATACAAATTCCAAGCGGGCATTCGCCAAACCCACTTGCCCATACACGAGTTCAATTCCATCAAGACCAGACGCATGTGCTTGTAGTCCATGCCAGTCAGTTAGCCATATACGAGGCTCCTAAATTAGAGAGCATGAAGCAGGTCTGTTGCTAACATGTCTTATAGAGCATTACATTAAATGTTTTGTCGAATGCTCTTCGAGGCCTGATCTGTTTCTTTCTCTCTTAACTCAGTGGATACCAAAGGAGTCAAGTGGTTCTTCAGTCACAGATGCTGTATACTCATGTGATAGCCAGTCAATCTATGCAGCCTTTGATGATGGAAGTGTGAGTATCTTGACTGCAACAACATTGCAACTGAAGTGCCGCATTGGTCCCAATTCATATTTGCCTTCAAACCCGAGGTAAGAATCTGTCTTCCTATATTTTCTACTTTTGCCAGAGTTAAGACCAACACAACAACACCAGTAACAACACCTGGTCCTTTTTTGAACAGCTCGAGACTATATCCAGCCACAATCGCAGCACATCCTTCTGAACCAAACCAATTTGCAGTTGGACTAACTGATGGTGGAGTCCACGTGATAGAACCATCAGGTCCAGAAGGGAAGTGGGGAATGTCACCACCACCAGAAAACGGCGCAGGACCAAGCGTCTCCTCAGCACCAGGGTCGGATCAACAACCGAGGTGAGGTCTATTCTGTTGACCTAGCTCACACCATGAAGCCTCCCAAGTTATTATTATACACTTTGAGTGGAGAGCTCTGAGATTGTAGGTTATATATTATTGTCATACTCATTCATAGTAGGTGAAAGGTGAAGCAGCGGTTTCTTCGATTAATTCTAGTGTTTTACTAAATGGTTTCTTATGAGATTATTATTATCATTATAGAGTTCCCCTCAACAGTTTATCTGTAGATTTCAAGATAATGTTAACAAAAGTCTTGGCCTTCTTAGAGGCACACGAACCACAAAGCCCTATTAACCGACGAATTATGGATTGGTAGTTGGATATACAAAAAGATTATTATTAAAGGTCTAGAACATAAAAGTATGCAAGGAAAATTAAAGATCAGACCAAAGCCATTCTCTTCTTCTGAGATTCAGTGGGTAACTTAACGTTAGTTGCTAAACCAATAGCTTGAAGAAACCTAATGAGATACCAAGTACCGTCAAGCTGCCACCACTCGAGTCCACGCCTGGCCGAGAACTCGAACGCATGATGATTGTTATGCCATCCCTCGCCAAGTGAAAAATGCCTCCGAACCTGATATATTCATCACTAAATTCATAAGTGGTGTGTTATTGATTACTATTTAGTGAGATATATTACATATATATATATATATATATATATTCACAGTACCAATTGTTTTTGGAGAAGTCATTTGTGTTCCAAACTCGTTTTCCCCATATATGGCAAACTGAGTTCACCAGAAGAGTCAGGTGAAGTCTAACCACAGTCGCAACACCCTGCCGTTGCCATTCTCTCATCATTTAACTTTTTACCAATCCAGATTTTTAATACAGATTATTACAAATTTGGTATTATTAGTACAACAGCTTGAGTGCTTGACGAGAGCGCTCTCTCATTGTCCTTCAATCAATTGATATTTTTTTAGTAGTTTATAATTTTATGTGATAGACAAATAAAAAATATTGAAGAGGTCTAAAGAATGGAAAACTATTAGAAAATTAGGTGAGAGAATTATTCCACCAGTAAGTATTAGTTGGATGGCTAAAAACCTAAATCACCCTTAGTTATAATAAGATATATGAAAAGGTACATAGAGTCAAATGGCCCATAATATTTTTGGCAAAGCCTAGTTAAGTATGATATCAATATAAAAACCCAATAGAAAAAGGTGCTAGATTCTCACTAGCCTTCTGGAAATTCATATTAACCTCTTGTTTCTCGGCCTCAAGCTTTAAAATTTGTTCCTTTAATCCAAATATTGTGACGGACAAATTGTCTCCACTCTTAGCCAAAGCTTTGACTGCCGCATACTCAGCTTCTACATTCTTCTTCTTATCCTTGACGATACCTTTGTGCACCTCGATACGCGTCTGCGCAAGTTTAACTTCCTTTGAGGCTTTCTTTCCGTCAATTATAACACTTTTGTACATTGACAGCTTCGAGATGTGGCATACTTTATCCAAGCTCACTTCCTCATAATGTGCAGCGATCGCTAGTATCTCCTCGAAATCCACCAGTTCATGCACGCTTAGAGAACGATACTTTTTCAGGGTCACCTTTACCTTCTCTACGGTTTCTAATCTAACCGTTTCCTTACTTTTGTGAGTATTCTTTCCTATCTCTACCGTTGATGTCCATTTTTTATTCGTATGTTTTTCAACGATCTTGTTCAGCGATGCTTCGAGACTAGAGGTCTTTTTCGTGGAGCCCTACGTACCCAAAGTAAATCGATCGACTGAGATATGTTACGCTAAGAAGTTTAAATTTCATCATGAAAAAAAAAATGTACAAAGTCGTCTAAGAAAGCTTGATGATATCATCTATATCATACTTGGGTATAACGATGGGCACATCGTCGTCGTCATTAACACCGTTTTTGTCTTGGTTGATACAGCGCCACGAACCTACTGAAAAATCGTTTTGAAACTTTCTTTTTTGTCATTAAAAAAGTTAACAGCTTATATTTTATTAATTATTAAACAGTAGATCTAGAACTTAGATAAAAACTATTACCTAGACAATAAAAACACGAAACATATATTGATATATATATATATATATATATATATATATTGTATGTTTATCATGAAATCCCAAATTAAAGCTTAATTGAGAGACAAACCTAACGGTCCAAGTCCTAGAGATCCCATAATCCCTGAGCCACCATTGCTTTTCTTCGACTCATACTGTTGATAACTTGAAGCAGCTAAAAGGAAAGAATAATTACCCTATTTATGTTTTTTTATTTGAAAAATATTTTTTTCATTTATTTATTTTAAATTCATAGTTTAAAAAAATGATCATAATCACTGAATTGTAAATCTAATGATTATCACATTAAGTTTTTTTTCTAATATTTAAAAAATGATCTAAAAATCATTTGTATTGGCAGATATACTTCGTTTCATGATTAACTAATAAAAAAGCCATCTAATAATAATATTGTGATGCCCTATAATATAACATATATATACCACTAGACAGCCTTTGAATATGAATAGGACTTTTACTTTGAAGTCAAAAAAAAAAATCTTATTTATAAGACATGTTATAAAATGATATTTTGAATCTTTCAATTTTGTTCTTTAGCGGAAATTGTAAAAAAAATAAAAGTGATGCATAAGGAGTTTTAAGTGTTACATCCACTACTCATTCAATAGTCATTCATACGAAAAGATGCATAAGGAGTTTTAAGTGTTCTAATGTAATCTCTCTCTCTCTTCTCTGCCAAATATGAACTTCAAACAACAACAAAAAGTAACAAGAAGGTGAATGTTTCAACGATTTTTATCTTCAAGCATCTTCTGCCCTTGGCGAGTTCTCAGGTGTCTTCAAAGGAACTGATGCTTCTACTATAGCGGGTTTACTCTCTTTATGTGCTTCAACAACTGCTCGGAACTCTTCCACAACAGTTGGATCCTTGAACTTGAGTGCAAATGTAGAAAGACCATTCTTCGCTTCAGTTATACTATTCACACAAGCAAATGTGATTCCTTTCTTGTCCATGCTCGCCAGTTTCATTTCCGGGTAAAGACTTGCGTTTAAGATCAACCTATAGTTTCCTCTGGATCTCATTACCAACCTGGCTTTTCTGTTATCAGTCGTCGATATGTTTACCTTGAGTTCTCCTTTCCCACGCTCTTTCCATCCTCCTTCAAGATATTCAAACATGATTGAATCAGCTGTGAAAGCTGCCTTCTCGTCCTCTTCTCCTGTTTCCACTGAAACATCTTGCTTTGATGGGAAGGCAGTAGTAGTTTCCACGCTCTTCGTGGTAATGGAAGTAGAACCAGATGCACCAAACAGGGAAGTGTTTCCATTGGTTGGCAGGCCAAAGCTGAAGGATGACTGTCCAGTCAGAGACCCAGTCGAACCTTCTTGTGGAACCAAACCGAACGAGAATGAAGAAGTGGAGAAACCTGTACTCGCAAGTCCTGTGAATGCATTTTTGTTACTCGAGTGCTGTTGGAAAGAGCTCAGGGCTCCATTATCTCCATTCTTCTCTGTGTCTTCATTTCCATCGCCTTCTTTTCTTTCTTTCTCAGTCTGATTACCACCTGAATCCTTGTCAACACAGGCAGTCTCCTTAACAGTTTCGCTTTTGTCATTATCATCTTTAGCCTTTTCAGTCGCTTCCGCAGCATCATCTTCAATTTCCACTGTCGTTTTTTCCTTGTCTTCAATCTTGTTTTCAGCTCCACCACCCTCTCCAGTATTAACTGCCTCACTATTCTCTTTCTCGCTACCATCAATAACTTGCTTATTCGTATCAGACCTTTCATCATCCTCTGTCTCTTGTTTTCCTACAGCATCAATTGCCTCACTCTTGTCTTTATTGTCGCCATCAGTTTCCTTGGTTACATGCTGTGTTCCCTCAGATGGAGTTGAAATTGACTCAGACAGAGGGTTAGTTGTTTCTGCAGTAGTTGTAGTAGGAGCAGGAGCAGTAAAAGGGACCAAACGAATTCCAGCAAATGGGTTAGATGCAGATGCTGGTGCGGTGGCCGAAGGATCTCTGCGCTTAACTCTGACAATTCTTCTGCTTGCCAACACTTCTTCACTTGCAGTCTTGAAAGTACCACTCTCAAGTGCAGAAGAGTCTTCTTCATCATCAAGATCAGGATTGTCACGAGACAGCTCCTTCAAAGCAGCTCTCTTTTTGGAAGGTTGCTGAGCATTTTCGGAGTCTCTCATTGTAACGTCGAGAGAATCTCAGTAGACACAAGCAAGCTAGAGTACCTACAACAACGTGCAAACGATTTTCCATAAAGTTTTGATTCCCATCCATGCTAAGAACCGATCTCGTGGATAAAGAGGTCCTGGATTCATAAACCCAAAGAATCGTTCTAACGCTTCCAAATACCAAAGTAACTAGGTTCAAACGATTAGCCTTTTCAAGAAGAAAAAATGATACACAATTTGTAAGCAATCAGAGACCATCCATAGACAATGCATCATTCTAAATCTAGGAAACACAGGCCTGAACAAGAGGTGATAAGAAGAAACAAAAAAGCCTCTAATGCAAAGAACATGGCGAATAAGATAAAAGATCAGAATCAAACCTAATATGTTGTTAATGGAAGCATCAAAAGGAGAATATAATCTGGAAGCAAGAAAATTTAACAGCGTATGAATGAGCACTAAGCGAAACCTAAATTACAGGCTTAAAAGGCACGATCATAAATCAGACGATAGAATAGAAGAAATTTGAAATCAATCCCCAACTAAATCAGCAAACACAAAGCACAAGAACCGGAATCCGAAAAGTAGGAGCTAAATCTAGCAAGAACAACTTCAAAAGATGAACCCATTATCAAAAGATCCCACAATAGAAGTATGAAAAAACCTAAGAACCAGAGTAGCAAAGCCGTGAGAACAGAATATCCAAGAAAAACGGATTGTAAACTCCAGATTCGGCCAACGAGAAATTGAAGATCGGAGACTTACCGGCAAGCAGAAGCAGCACAAAACCCTGACGCCGGAGTGAGAGAGAGCTCGCGCCGGAGAGAGTATGTAATAAAGGGCAACAATATAGAAACGATCGATTTTAGAATTTAGATTCTTTTTTTTTTTCTTTTTTTTTTTAAAGAAGGGTTTCTTTTTATTTATTTTATCACATCCATTAATCCATTATATAAGTGAGCTTTTAAAAAACTTAATGAGGATTTCCAGTCTGATTATCAAAAATTATTCTAAGAATTATTCGTCAATTCGTAAATACATCCGTTTTGTAAAAAGCTTCAAGAATGATTTATACACATATCAATAGAGCAGTAAATAATTTCTTTTTGATTGAAAATACATAATGTATCTGACTTTTATAAATTTGATACATGATGTAAACTGGCTTATGCGGATTGTGTAGCTAGGTTGAATCTTTTCTTGTTACTTTCATCGAATATATATATATGACATTACTTCAACCCTTACAACAAAATTATTCAAAGAAGAGAGAAAATTTAAGGATAGCAAAAATAAGGCTTCCAAAGAATTTATATATGCACGAGAAATTTTGTAAACATGAGCTGAAATCTAAAGTCGAGATCCGTAAAACCCACTGTTGTACTTTGTAATATAAAATCATGTATATGAAAACCACCTGGGAGCCCAAGAAAACACAAAGAAAACTACAAATTCCTTAACCCACCAATCCCACATCTTCTTTCATCCATGATCTTCACCAAGAACTGATTCCTGCTCCATAATGGATCCAAGTATATGATTGTAGTTAATTCATGCTCCAGTTTCATAGAGGCGTAAACACTGCAAAACAAAAGGAAAATGATAAGTTCATTGATTGTAAAGTTAGCTCATAGAACACCTGAACCTAAATTTACGCAGTTACTAAGGGTAAGTGAGACATAATCATGTAGAAATGATCAAAGAACAATTTTACATTTGATGGGTTCAGTTAATCACCAGAGACAAAATTTTGAGTTTTCAACATTGTTCCTGGACTGACTTGCTTATTACGCTGATGAGTTTCCTTTGTTATTCGTACCCCACTCTTCCTCACCCTCACTTCCATTAACAAGTACAGCACCATCCGTAGAGTCTTCATCCACAGTTCCATCTTCTTGTATCACTTCTTCTTCTTCATGCTGTTCCTCTTCAACTCCTCCATTCTCTTCATGACCGTTTTCTTCTGCTACCTGCACATATATCAAAAACAAATCAACAGCTAGTCCTGTTGAAAAATAAAGCTGTTTTCTGCATAGCAAATGACTTACCTCGTGATCCATGACTCCATTTTTTTCAAGTGATTCCTCTGCTTCAACTTGCATGTTTCTAAAGGCGTCCACAAGGGTAATTGAAGATTTATCGGCGTGGCTTGGATAATTTTCTGCAGCAGTATAAGCTCCCCTGTAGATGAACAAGAGCCAATTTATAGGTTTGACCTAACCAATGATCCTCTAGGTATGAGCTATCAACATTAACAATCTCAATGTATAATAATGGGAAATAATGAGTAGATCAAGGATGAATTTTCCCTACAGGCCTCCATCCCAACCGAACAATCATATCCAGGTACATATACAACTACTGATCTGAAATTTGAAACCGTAAACACCATGGAAGAAAAAATGCACGATAGCACAAAAGATATATTAGGAATACCTTGTCTCTGCAGTGTTCGCTTCAACAGAAAGAGCAACTTGCCAATCCTCAAAAAGATTTGGGTACTCTTCAGGATCAGCTAAAGATTCTGCTGCCTTTGAATTAACCTGATGACAAGTCAAAGGCAACTTAAGGCCATACGATATATTTTCTCGTTGACACAGTACAAAAAATTAGGTGAGGAAATAACCTTGCTGAGATCTTCCCTCCAAAGAGCTACTATCTCGGAAACTTTGCTTGGAAAATAAGAGCGTGCCATCAGAGCAGCTTCTGGTATCCGGTTACTGGTGAAAGAAAAATCTTGTCAAAGAGATAACAATAGGCACATAGAATTATTTACCAAACAGCCAAGTGAACACTAATGAAATACCTCTCCACCAATAACTGCAGACAATCTTCTAATCTACCCAGCATTAATAAGCAAAGATAGGCGACATTGTTCTTCCCCTGTTCCTTAGCAAGGCATGCAAGTTTTGACACCCCTTCAGCATCTCCCAAAGAAGAATATAGTAGTAACAAACCACTCAAATCCATAGCGTACTTCATGCAATCCTCAGCCAATTGAAGCTGTCATGATGGAACAGACACAAATGCAAAAAATAATCACTAAGAAAGTAGATATCAGAGATGAAACCACCACGATTAGAAGAAAGCTTATTGCCATTGTAAGATCTAGATATAGCAATTTTCTCCTACCAATACAATGCTAAGTAGTAAACTGACTGATATTGCATTCGCATAGAAAATTATTTTTCTTATTATCGTTACAAAACATTGGGTAACATTTTTTTATAGAGAACACGTACCTTCCCAGAGGACATGGCTAACTCTCCTAACTGCTTCCATTTTGACTCGCTCTGTACTTCTTCAGCAATTTCCTATAAGCATGGAAAAGAAAGATAAGAAAAAAAACTTCTACTTCCAGGAAAAAATGTAAAAGTAATCCCTAAACAATTAAGCATCACATATCATATCACCTTTGCAATTTCAAGCCTACCCAGTTGTATGGCCAGGTCAAATCTGTAGTCAGGATCTGTCGCGATTTCTAAAGCATCTTCAATCATTCCCCGAGACTCCAAGAAATGAGCAACACTGAAAATTGGAAACATTTCCAGAACATCAAAAGAGATACATAAAAAATAGTGAAATACCAATTAGTATGAGGGCATTATTGTGAAATATCAAACTTTGGATATTCTTGAAAATAACACCACATAGGAGATAGCAGGCAACAGGAGATAAAGTGCAGTAAAGAATGACTCATGTAAATGAAGAAATTAGACCAAAATAACCTATAACGTACTTGTTATGTTGCTCTTTAGGAATTGTAGGTAAAATTTCATTGGCTTTATCCAAATCACCTCGCATCACAAGAGTCTTGTATTCAATCAGGCTAAGCAGCAGAGTATATCCCATGACACTGCATTCCCAAGAAAAGGTGAAATAGGTCAGTAAAATCTGAATGAATTATAAAACAGTCAGAAATCAAACAGATATATAAAACACAGAAATAAAGGAACGTACTTGAATTCTTTGTCTACCAAGTATACCCGGCTTTGATTGGCAATATAGCCTAATAAATACATTGGGCGGTCCAAATGATACATGGTGGTTACCTGCCATAAGTATATTAGCAGCTAAGATAAAATGTAGCTCATAGAGATGATTAAATCTTTACAGATATAAAAATAAACTCTGAATACCTCGCCTCCAACACAGTAGTTGAGCTTCCAAGAAGAGTTGTTGTAAATGAAGCAGTCCCCAACCCATATACCTGTCCTAACTCGTTCATAGTTCTCATGAAGAACCTCAAAAGCTTCCTCAACACCTTCTTCATCAGTTGGTTTTCCACTATCAAAATGCGAGGAAACCAAGTCACGCTGTAACAGCGAGGAACAGCAGAGTAAGCTTTTGGACAATACATGAAAGCGGATATGAAAATATATAGCTGGAAAATTTGAGGCTGAACAGATTCTCACGTTGTACTTCAAGATGTAGAATGACGTATCACTAGCAATGGCTACTAAATCACCACTTTCGGCCCAATAAAGATTCTGCAGATTTTTCGTGGGAGCACTAAAGAGTTAGTAAAGACAGAAACGGGAACAACTTCTAACTGAAAATAAAATGTAAGTGATAATTGGAAAAAAATAATGGATGTTAACTTCTCACAAGAGAGACAAGTTCAGTGGGATACCTTTACTGTGACATCAATTTGTTGGATCAGCCTGCATTCAGCCCAATCATAAAAGCAGATGAAATCATTTGAACACATTGCTAACAAGGTTCCACCAAAAATCTTCTCAGCTGAGAAAGTAGGCCGGATACTCTTCCTTTCCTGAAAACACCACCTTTTATCAATACACCAGGCCCAGCAATAGCTGTCTCTATTACAAGCATCTGGAATTTCTTCCACCCTAGAATCACACTCTAACAAAAATTGTAATTGGTAAGGCCATAATGAGGATAGCAAACCTGGAAATTTTTACTGAATATCTTGATCTTTGATGAGCTTTCTCTAACTGCACATTCCCCCTCGGATGACCAAACAAATTCCAGGCCAGACCCAAAAGATCTATTTCTCCAAGCCAAAGCTGTGTAGATTATGTATTCTCCATCACCGCAGACCACGACAAACCTCCCATTAGGGTTGTGCTTTAAGCTCTGAAATTTAGAACAGCTAGATATGAGATACAAGAGATGATTATTCTGGATCACACTCGTGGGACTTCATTTAAAACAGAATTTCATTTTTATCATCTATTTCCGCTTTATTTCAAATATAATATTGTTTCATAAAAACCTCAGATTTAGCTGAAGCAAGGCTCTAGTGATACTCATATGGCATATGCATTTCTCTAAAAATTCGGTATCGCATATGTAAGTGGACATGCACCGAAAATGTTTACCCCAAAAGATCCAATAAGAATTGAACACAAAAGGAAAATTAATAAATGGTGTTGTATAGTAACACTCACTTGGGGATAAAGATCACAGGTCCCCAACTCTTTAACAGACAACGGAAGTCTTTCTCCATCAATAACCTAAGGTAAAGAGATGAAAGCTTATATCATCAGGCAATACAAATAAATAGCTAAGTCACACAGGTTGTGCCATGCCAGAATACAAGAGTTATGATTAGTAGCTAGACCTCGTAACCTGCACCAATACTTTTGAGGTTTGCAGTTTGAATTTCATTATGCTTAGCCCATATGATTTTTCCGCTACTGTCCATACTAGCGACAGGAATTTCTCGTCCAAGTTTAACCATGATGGTTCCTTCATCATATCCAATCACAACCCTGTAAAATGCAAACACATTCGTTGTTGATGGTCCAATATGATCAGTTGAATAAGCTGCTAACACTGATCTCCCAAACGCTCCTAGCAACTCTAAGTTCCCTTATCTCTCCAAATCGTCAATTTCAGGGAAAAGCTAAATATATGTATGACAGAACAAAGATTCTACCAAGAGAGAACATCTACTCCTGGAAAACAATTCTAACAAGCACTGAGTTAGAAAAGAAGAAAAAAGAGGAAGCAAAAATTCAAAAACTCACCGCCGCGAACTTTTTATGCAACCAATGGCCCAAACTCTCTCGAGACCATAATTCAATGTGTTTTCTAGCCTGAAAAAATGGAGATAAGAAATCAAATGAAAAAATAGAGAAGGTAAACCTACGGTGAAAATGTATACAAGAAAAGAACCACGGTGAATGAGGTGTAGTTGGGCGTTAAAGACCCAAAGAATATCAGCATTGTTATGTCTTTTGCAGAAGAAAATTTTAGACATTATACCTGTAAGTTGTGGCGTGCCAAATGCGAACAGTGCCATCCTCAGAACCTGTGATTATTATTGGAAGCTCCGGATGGAAACATACGGCAGATACATTGTGTGTGTGCCCATCTAGCGTCTGGACACAACTTTTGGTTTGATAGTCCCAAACCTAATTCCAAAAGTACCACTAGTAAATGATCTGCAAATACATAATTCTCAGGCAACAAATGACATATATAGGAAGCTTAACTGGAAGCGTACCTTGGCAGTATGATCATCTGAGCCAGTAATTAAATAAGGTTTGTCACCCCCTGTGAAATAGTCTACGCAGTTGACTCCTTTCTGATGAGCATCCAGTGTAAAATTTGGGTCTGGGGAACCTAGATTCCATATCTGAAGATGAAAAAGGATGAAAAATAGTCTGAGCAAACATTTTTTAAAGCACCTCATGCTCACTAAGCCATAAATCTAAGCAATTGGACCTCGTACACACCTTTATTGTACGATCAAGGGATGCACTGGCAAAAGTGTTGGTGTCTTTTGGATTAAATACCACTTGCATCACATAGTGTGAATGTCCCTCAAATATCTGAGTACAAGCCCAACCATTTTCCCAGTCCCAAAGCTTTATGAGCATATCATCAGAAGATGACAGCACATATGGAAGGGTAGGATGGACAGCTACACACCTAATGTAATCCGAATGAGCCTCAAATACTTTGACCTTGTCCATCGTATTGTAATTGTATACACGGATGTACATATCATCCGCTCCTGCCACAACCCATTGCTTGCGCGGAATAAACTTGGCAGACCTAACTGCAAAGTCATATATATAATTCAGCCACAACGTCAGACTAAACAAGACAATATACAGCAAGAAAAAAATCTATAACAAAGAAAATGAAATCAGAAGATGCTCATAAACTTGTTATACCTGGCAATTCAGTCACCTCGAAGGATTTTGTTATCGTCTGAGGATAAACATATTAGATTCAAGTTAGAAGAAATTCAATGAAATCATAAAAACACTGCCTAAAAGCGCAATTATAGCCCTCCGAACCTCATAGAAAGTATTACGTTTTGGTTACCCATGTAGGATACAAGCAATATTAATGAAGTAGAGAAACAAAATCTGAAATATTCACCCACCTGTGTCTGGTAGTTCCAAATACACAAAGTTCCAGTATACAAACTTGCTAGAATCCTGTAACACCACGTTATATAACATGTCAGTGATTTGAAGCAGCTATAAACTTAGAGATCCACAGTACCACCCACAGCAACTGAGGCTTCTCAAGTGATTGAGTGAATTGAGTAAACATAACATCTTTCACTAATTTTCAAGATAGCTGCACAATAATCAAAATTGAAATTACCATGGTTCTGTAGGATGCAGATCCACAGATTTAACTCTCTCTGATCGTTGAGCAAATTTTCTCTAATGCAAACATAACCAAAAAGAAAAATTATCGCCATTGAAGAAAGAGTTCCTAAAATGCTTAAGTGTATGAAATACAATACCTTAATTTCGAGTCTGAGCGGCTGTTTCAACAGAAAGAAGAATCGTCAGTACCAAACTATCAAATAAGATCGTACGTAATTTATATGAAATTCTTTTTGAAATGTAATTTGATTATAAAGAGCATAGAGAGCTCTAAAAATCACAAAACATCAGATCTTTTCGAAATTCAATGTCCATCATCCAAATTCAATCTCATAAACCAAAATGCCAGAGACTCGATTTCACGAAAACTACAACACAAGACGAAGATGATTAAGAGAAACCAAATGATTTCGGATTCCACGATCTCACTCGAATCACTCATAACTACATACGAAATGCAGAAATCAAGATCGCATCGGATCCCTAACTCACATGAGATCTGGAAAAAACAACAATGAGAGATTAGAGTTCTTACCATCTTCACAGATTAAGCAGAAGATCTGCTCGTCGGATATCGTATTTGGCTTAAATCTGAAAACCGACGATCCAAGGAAGACGTTAGGCTCAGCGTTGAGTGCTTGCAAAGGAGCTGTATTAATACGGCGGAGATAAAATAATAAAAATGATAATTATGCTTATCAACGGATGAAAATATTTACCGGAGTGCCACTGCGGTTGGGCCACCTCTCAGCGGATTTGCGCTTTGTTTATAAACGTCGTAAAAAAAAAATGTTTGTTTTTTCCTGTTTAAAACATAAAAGTCAACGAGGGGGTAATAATTAGCGTGAGATATATTTTTTTTAGTCTAAGTTCTTATGTTTTAAATGTTCATCACCAAATTATCCTTATATACTGTATGGTGTACAAGTCATTTGTCCAATAAACTAGCGACATGTGACATTTTTGGTTAGAACTTACAGAAAAGTAAACAAGAAATTTCCTCATACTTTCTTTTTAACGTCTGACAATTCCTCATACTATAAAGCACAAGGACAAGTCATTTTTGCAATAAAATGGTGACATGTGGCATTTTTTCTAATTAGGAGACAATTTCGACATCTCTTTGTGACACTTATCTATTTTAGATTTATCTGTCTTCTAAAATATGAAAGAAAGAAAAAAAACCACAAATCCCACACAAGAATCCCTAATTTTTTTCATCCAATATATTTCTGAACTTTGAAACCATTTTGGTTTCTTCTGTATTTGTGTACCCTCCAATTCTTGCATCCCAGTTTTCTCACGATCTTTGCATTTAACTTTCATTTATTCGTTAATAATTCTGTCAACATGTGTTGTTTATGTTGATTCATTTCATGTTTGGGAGGACACCATTGCCTAACAACGTTGTATGTGGATTCTCTTTGCATCACATTTCACCTCTTATTTTTATTTTTTATTTTGCCGTCAACCTCTTTCATATTCATGTCAAGGATTTATCATTTATGGTAATGGCCTAATGGGAGATACTTCATTCACCTTGCAAAGTAGCCCAAACAAAAAACATAGGGGATGGCCCAGACCCCAGACTCATAAACTAGCTAGAGTTTAGGCCCGATAGACCCCAATTCCGCTTGCCTTCATTTTTCGTGAATTGGGAATTATGAACAAAAACAATTTGGCCATCTTTTATATAAGTTTTTCCTTTGATCTATAATTCTATTGTTTTCTTAACGGATTTCATCTTTTGAAGACTTTTTGATGCAGATGAAACCAGATTTTAATGGTTAATTTGACAGTTTTTTAATAGCTGACAACTAAAGTCATTTGATATGTAGAAGATAGGAGATCAATAAGCGATGTGGTTATTGAAATATCTAAAAAATAATCTAAAACGTTACGTTATACAAACGATGAACAGATTTTGATAGTTTGTGAAACATAAAATATATATTTGTCAATTTGTGAGTTGCTTATAGTGTTAGAAAGGAATAATACGCATTTGTCTTTTATAGAGTGAATACTAAAAATTTGTTTGATAGTAAATTTTGAAAACAAAAAATATCATCTACTAGGATATACCAGTATCAATCCTTATGTAAAATTACAAATTATATTAGAAACTTACAAAAAAAAATTGTAAAAAATCGTAGCTAACACATCATTATTGCATGTTAAATAAAGTAAATCGAGAGGAATATGCACCTTCTGCCGCTTAGATCGTTTTCGTGTTTATAATTATACCGACGACCGTCATTAGTTTATCATTTCATTAGCCCTTTCATACTCTTTTGTAGCTATCTTTTTATCATTATTTTATATTGACATAGAATGATGATTGGCATATTACCCTAAAATAATCATAGGTAATCGAGTCTAAGGCCAAACAAAGTTGATAGAAAGTGAGCCAGTGTCATTAGAAGCTTTAATAAAATGGAAAGGCATGTTAGCGAGAATAAACCTTCATGATTCCTACCAAAAATATTAGACAACGTATTGGTAGAAGGACTAATCTTTCATATTTAGATTGATATAGAAAGTGAGCCAAAATGTCATTAGAAGCTTTAACACATTGAAAAGGGCTGATGTGTGCGAGAATAAACCTTCATGATTCGTACCAAGTTTACCTTCATATTTCTTTAACCTATATATTATGAGCTTACAAAAATGATAATCCGGAAACTAGCATATAGATCTATAGAAAATTCAATATACATTCACAATAATGTTGTGGTAATTCTAGTTGAAGTTGCTTTGTTTTTAATTGGCATCCGATAAAAAGTTTGTAGTAGAATTAAATAGACACTGAATTTATCATGAGATATAATTTCAGAACTGATGGTTAAAACTTGTCAGAAAAATAGAATTAAAGTCCCATTTATTTATTTATTTATTTGAGTTTATGAAAAAACGTCTAGCAACAACATTAACACATCCGAACTGTTTAAAATAAAAATAATTGATAAATACGTGGGCTAAAAAGATATATCAGGATTCGAGGAGCATGATGAAGATATACTTGCATTACTTGTTGCGTAGTTTTCTTTTTTCTCTTCAACAGTTCTACTTGTTGCATAGATCTCATCGACTCGATGCACCACACACCAAGTCCCAAAAGAGTTTATAGTTGTTTAGATGCTTTTTGTCCCATTTTATTGAATTTTCCTGGCACTTCATATTAATGTAATTAAATTTGCAAAATAAAGCCATCATGGTTATATTTTTTTCAGGAAAAACGTAACTAATGAAATCCTAGAAGTTCTTTAGCAAAAAAAATGAAATTATCTAAGTTAGATAATCATGACGCCTCTAATGTATTTTTTTCATGGGACCAACCACTGGCCGTCAAATGAGAGAAATCAAATCAAGTCAAAACCAGTGACCAAAAACAATTAGGTCAAAATTAAGAGAAATGATTGAAAAGAGAGTGAAACTGGTATATTCCAAAGAATATACCTGTCCACTTATAATTTTTTGAAAGTACGAAGATATAAACCAATCAAAACTACAAACTTGGACATTCCCATTTTTTACAAAAGAGCTATCTACCGCTGTATCGATCAATGGACTAATAATGCTCAAGTTGTCATCGCATTTGTTCAAGATCTTGCTTTTACGTGTTAAAGGCTACCAAAAGTGGGATGTGCCTAAGAACACCCGCAAGCTCACGAATCTAATTAATGCGTTCGTTGTGGTTGGAGTGGTACAGTAGCAGCAAATGTATTTCATCACCATTCCCAATATTTTGTTCGGGTCACGAAACCCACTAGTCATTGGAATTTGTAACAAGGACCAAATGTTTTGTTGCCATTGGAGTAATAATCTATATAAACTAATTATAACTGAAAATTTGAAATATACAAAAAATCTCATCTCGATACATCAAGTCTAACTGTTCCAACTCTTCCATTCATTCCACGATGCTTTGTCTCATCTTTGTGCATCCTAAGTAGCTTCAATCTTCACCATGCGGGCCATTTAGTCAACAGATACATTTACTTTTCGAAATTTAAATATATTTTAACTTAATATGTATAATAAGATAATCACGAAAAGTAAATATACAGCAGCAAATTGATTTTACGTACATATGCATGTTCATTGTCGCATTTGACGTATTAATTATGGGGGCTCGTGTTTCTTTCCCAACAGTATAGAAGTCAACATCGGCCAAACATATGACGAAAATTTCTATATACTAATAAGTAATATATCGTCTTCAGTCAGTCATATATATGTGGTTACACATTGTAAAGCATTCTTCAAATCATAAATTATTAAAAAAAAATCATCAGAGTCTTCACAGATGATGTTGTAAATGTATGCAAATGATGTGGTTCCGCAAATTTTTTTAGTTTTATGTTATTTTAAGAAAGCAATTACAATTTCTCTCTCTCCTTTATCAAAAAGAAAAAAAAATTCAAATTCTCTAAATATATACTCTACAATAAAACAGTCAATATACGTATGTTATGCGTAAGTTTTTCTTAAGACAGTAACAAAGAATTATGTTAGGTGTAAGTGTCACAAACCGTCGTCAAACAAAATTTTATCAAAAAAAACCTGTTAATTGCGTATGTCCCCGTGACTACTATACTATTAGACTATGAGTTTCTATGAGTTTCTAACTCAAAATCAATTGGCGATGAGTGGAGAGATCCATATCCTTTATATACCACTTAATATCTCAATCCACATCCGATATGCGATATTTATCCCTAATACACCCCTTCGAGATGATGGTATTTTTAGCCATTAATCTCGGTATGTTCGGACATGAATCGATAGACCAAACTTTTGGATCGAACCGATTATGGATTGGATTAGGTATAGTGTGATCGAGTTATGATACCATAATATTATATTAGAAATATGACTTAACTTATCCCAAAACTAGCTTATGAGTTAAGGATTGCCACATCCTATATATATTGCGCAAAGATATTTATTCCAAGCAATGTAGGATATTTTGAACTCTAATATGCCTTTTCGAGATGTAGGTGGGAAACGATTCAAAGGAAACAGTCCAAACTCAACATTTCGAAAATATCACAACAAAATATGCCACTTATATGGGCCACATTTAGTAGAAAGCCATTTTTGTGAAAAATCGCTTGTTGGACTAACCATGAGCTCTGATACCATATTAAACTATGTGTTTCCAACTCAAAATCAATTGGCAATGAGTGGAGATGCCCATATTTTTTATATACTATTTAATATCCTAATCAGGATGTGAAACATTTATCCCTAATATATACTAGCCAATGACTTATATAGTTTTTTAACCTTGTTCATAAGTAGATATTTGTAGAAAACAAAACTAGCTACTTTAAGCGGTTGTGCAGTTTTGATTATTTTATAGTGTAACTTTTACATCGGATCTAGACCTTTCCTTCAGAGGTCCCGACAGAGCATGACGTAAACTTTTTGGTCTCTCTGTATAAAACCGTATGGGTATCCAAACATTGCCTGCAGAGGTTGTGAATTCTCTCTTTAAATCTTGAAAATTTGATATATTCGATTTTTTTAATCGATGTAAAGCATGCAACATAGATTCGTGATTGAGCAGATGTTTTTTTTCATCAATATATATATATATATATATATATATATGATAATTATTATGAGCACGATGGAGCATCAATTTTTAAAAGCCACTAAACAATTAGTCGTGTATTGAATTGTAAATATATATTTTTAAATATATTACAATATCTGCGTATCTCCTTAACCATACATGATACATCTATATATGTACAATGCGAGCACAAAACATAGATTCGTGAGAACCCAATATTGAATACAACATATTAAAAGTAACTTTGTAAGTATGTAACTAATGTTTGGAGGGGGGGGGATTAAAGACGAGTGACCAAGTGGACAAAGGGATTTATATCTTTCTTCAAAAACTTAATAAATTAAAGCAATTAAAAAATGTAACTAGTGTGCAACTGTGTATATAATTACATATATGGTTCGTAGTTTGTGGCAACCTTATTGACATTTTTTTTCTCAATTATTCCTTTTTACAGAAACATGATATGACACAATTAATAAAGAAGAATTTGTTTTTTTTTTCTTCAAGAATTCCCGAAAGAAGACATTTATTTTATTTTATTTTTAAAGCAAGAAGAGAATATAACTTGAAAAACAAAATCTGAACAAGTAAATTGGCATATAATGGTGCCTCTACTTTTCGCCGCGTAACAAGCGAGAGGTCGCGTCCTCGTACATTATTTTATAGATTCTTCCAATTTCTTGCCCTTTATTTTCTCCATCTTTTTTTTCTTGCATATTATTGTTTTTTTAATACTATATGTTTTCTCCATCTTGGCCTTTTTCATATTATTGCATATATATATATATATTATATATTTTGATAAACTATTATTATTGCAAATGTTATACAATTATCGTATGCGGTTTCTATTGTTTATATGTTATGCACAAATGATAACTATTTCCATGGTTACGTTTGATGATAAGTAAAAGCAGGTCGACCTTGTGCAAGATAAAATATTAAAAATACTTTGCATTATATTGACCATCCAAATCCATGAAAACATGATTTTTTGGTTACCTAGGGAATGCTGGATCAGTTTTTCCAAAGCATAAATTATTTACAATATATATATATATATATATATATATATATATATATCTGATGAAACCTTTTTTTAAACAGGTCGAGGCGTTGAGCTATCCGTACACAAATAAAAAGACAAGAAATTGTAACTTAATTATACTGTATTTCATTGTTTCGAACTTCTTAAGGTATATTTCTTTAATCAAATGTTGATATTTCTGGAATCTCTTTTGTTGTTAATTTATAGAAATTTGGTGAAGGATTATTTGTCGGATGGAGATTTTTAAAGCAACATTTTGCGATACAATAAGAATCTATGCATTAATTATTTTTTGTCTATTACAAGTTCTCATTTTCTTTATTACTATTTTAGTTAACATACTTTCAAATGCAAAACGTGTCCAGTATTTGTTAATAAGTAGATTCCCTTTTTATTGTATTTAGCTTAAACTCAACAAAAATATGGTCGTACACTATGGGAAATTCAGTAGCATATTTTAAATGTTCAGGACTAGTTTTTAGAGTAGATCAATATTAGTTTCCGTAAAATATGTCACTAGGCCATTTATTTTCTAAACGAACATGCACTATAAAGATAAAACAACAAAATGAATATATATATATATATATAGCACATTCATGACGTATATAATACTCAGACGCGTTTGTGATGTTACGTAAATTGTATCAATTACGTGATGATCAATATTATAAAATTACCAAAATCGAATCTTAAGTAGTAAATCACTTAAAGGGGGAGGGGGTATTGATGATAATTAAAGTGCATATATTACTTTACGAAAATAGAATTATAGAATAGATAAGAAGAATCTTACAAATCCAGATGGAACTCTTCCAGTGGTTCATCTTATAGTATTTATATATTTATATGCCACTTGCTATTATATATGTTGTTATGTGTACAGACTGAGACAAGCAAATCATACCAGTCAAATTTTTCTTTAGGAAGATACGTTTTTCTTGGAGTATAAATATCTTTATATACTAAAATCTTATATATGAATGTCGGTTCTGATTACATTTGTTTCTATTGCGCCTCATCTTTTCTAATAAAGTACTAGTTATATGGACCGATAACTACACTAATTTTAAACTTGCATCCGTAAAATAGTGATAAAATAATATAGTGGCGAAAACAAAACATGCCTGATCCCGAACCTATTCCACACGTTATGAAATTGAGTTTCATTGTTTCACACTACAAAGTACATTACACTTTGAGATCCAAAATATATTAAATAAATTGACTACAATATATCAAAGATTAACTCCGTAAAATTAAGGTTTTTTTTTTTACATAAGGTTTTTAGCACCCTTATGAGATATGCTATTATAAAAACATTTATAACTCCACTCTAATTTTCCTCTAAACTCTATTATAGAGTAAAACATGCTCCAACCCCACTTGATATCTCACTCTAAAATAGAATTTTTTTAAAATTACTCTATATTTGGAGTAATCCTATTCATTACTCTATTATAGAGTAAAATTTTTGTTATTTATAAAATAATCCTTTCACTTTTATATGTTTTTATCTTATACTTAAATCATATTATTAAATAATATTTTAGTTATGTAGTTAGATAAATATTGGTAATAAATTAAAAATAGCTATATAATTAAAACTGTAAAATATAACAACAAATTTTATTCATTAGAAACACAATAAAATAATCAAATTACATAATAAAATACCAAAATTAAAGAAAACAACACAAATTAAACATAGTATAAAAAAGGTAGTAATTTTATTTATGTAAAAAATCATAATTTTATTGAATTTATGGTTTAAAGTAAAACATGTGGGTTAATTTTATAATTTTGATAAATAATTTATATTTTTAGAAAATTAATTATTAAGAATATACTTGAAATATTTTTTTAGAGTTAAAATTAGAGGAATGAGTTGAAGTAAAATCCATCTCTATTATAGAGTTACTATATTTTAGAGTAAAAAATATATGAATGGGTTGGAGATGCTATTAAGTACCCTAATTCAAATCTCGTACAAGATTAGGTAATTCACGTTTTATCATCAAATATCAAATATTGGCCTGATCTAAAAATATTGTGTTACAATTATATAATATGAGTTATTTGAGGATTTTTAGCATAAACGACGTATATAACGTTGAAAAGATCCCGCACGCGTGTATTATATAAGAAGACAAAACATGAACGGAAGTTATACCCAAACATAGTTCAAGGCCTAATTTAAAATTGATTCATTTTAATACAAACAAATTCCGATCAACGTTAAGTCGGAGAAAGAAATATAGGTGAAAAAAGGACACCCCGATCCACCATATAAAAGAAAATAATATACTACTCTGAACTAATTCGGATAGGGATGATGAAAATGATTGTTTGAACTTCCAACCACACTTAATTTGTTCTATATATATTTACACATCCGGTTACTTAACCGACAACGAATACTTTCAGTTGAAATTGAACCCATGCATGGTATTAAGTATTAACTATTAAGGGATAATATTTCCTCCATCCATCACCAATGCTTTGTTCAGTGGCTACTTAATATCGGAATGATTACTCGATTACAGACACAGAGGCGTAGGTAGTGGCTAATTCAAATATTGCTAAACTCAAAAACAATGATTATTTTTTGGTGATTATAAAGATCCCATGGATATTTGTATTTTTTAACCTATATTTATATTATATGGGATTCACTGAAAAATCTTTAAAATAATGTTTTCTAAATAATGGAAAAATAATAATTTGGTGCTTTAATGTTTTCTTAGGTTTTATGACCACTTATCAATAAATACTTTTAATATCGATTAGCGCGATCGTATTATATAATCCAATATGAAAGATCAAAGTTTGAGTCTCAGGAGATGGGGTTGTAAACTATACACTATTCCAACTTCTAATCTGGTGTTCAGTTTCTACCATCTATTTGACCCACATTTTTGTAGTGTTAATTAGTTTCTTACTGATACATGAAAAAGCTGTTTAAACAATTAAAAGTTACTATGGGGGCAACTTGTGTTTTTTTTTTCCAGCCGTCAATGCTTTGTTAAATGGCTGTTTATTATCGGGATACTGAGTGAGGCTTAGCTAGTGACTTGTTCAAATATTGCTAAACACCATAACATTTGATAACTTCTGGTCAATAATAAGATCCTATAGATATTTGTAGTGATCTGTGTGTATATATTTCAAGATATGGGAACCATGAATATCTTCAGACAACCATTTTTTTATTAATTATTGATAAAAGTTAATTTGAATCAACTTGGAATCTTTGTAACCATTTCTCCCTTTTACTTTGTTCTAGAGCTCTATAATATCTAACGTTAATATCATTAACGACCAACAAGTTTTTATTTTATTTCTTTCTTAAAACTTAAAATCGAAGCCATTAAAAGTGGAGGCCCCACCAGTCTTCCAAATTCAACTGTCCTCATGACCCCCAAAAATCAACGTTCAGAATTGATCCACGCAAACACTGTTGTCTGTAAGTCTCTTTTTTTTTTGTACTTGACAATGTATTCTGTCAAAAGACACTCGAAACGTTTTTAAAATTTGTTTCCAAAGTCAACAATTCAAAACAAATTTTATTTTCTTTCCAAAATCAAATACTCTATGTCTTCTTCTTTGGAAAATAGAGAAAAATATTAGATAGTCATAGTACTAAGTATTAACCCTGTAAGAAATCTATTTATTTAATAAGAAATCTAATTGCATCTAAAAAAGCTGAAAATCACGAGTTTGCATTCATTTATAAACATTCAAAAAAAAATTGACCAAAATACACGTCCACTAACTACCATAAATTAGATGTTAGATGTTAAAAATAAATAAATTACAGATTTACAGGTGTCAAAAAAAAAATACAGGTGTTTTTATTTCACATACACGTACCTTACGCTTACTTTGATTAATTACCATTAAAATCCGCTTTAATTAATTTGACCTACACAACCGTGTTTTTGCTGACAAAATGCATAAAAGCAAATATGTTAATTTCGGAAATATATCCTAAAAAATGTGCTATATAAGGAATGTTTTAAATAGAAAAAGATAATTACTACGTTTTAAATAGTAGAAAATCCTTTATAATCAGTAGTATACCTCAACCATAAAGAAATATCTTGTGAACAATTGTTTGACTTACACACATTTGTTAATGCTGAAAACTAAAAACAAATATGTTTTGTAGGAAATATATTTTAATATGTGCTATATAAGGAATGTTTTTTATTAGGATGAGAGTCTAAATCTTGAGACTAAGTGCTCTGTTTTTAAAAATCTTGATAATAAATACAAATCCTATATAATCAAAAGCATATCTCATCAACATTAAAAGAAATTTCCAGTGAACAATTTTCCTAAATGCTGAACTTTTTTGAATAACAAATTTGTTGAAAGACTCGAATTTTGTCATCGCTCTCTCTTTGACTACTTCAGGTCAGACGAACAAATCCTTCGAGGTAAGTTTTACTTTTTTTTCTTCTTTATATGTATATCTCAGTGATTTTTATCTGTTCTTGCTTCATCATATTATTCTTGTTTATATGCCATGTTCTACAGAAAATATGATTTCCTTAGATTTTATTTCTTTACTTTCGTTTGACTCTCACTTAATTGCGAGAAAACAAAAACATCAATTAAGAAATGACGCATTTACCCTCAGAAAGCCAAACATCAAAAACGTAACACGCTTTTCAAATTCTTTGTTTTGTTTTTAAAGTCACCAGTAAAACAAAAACTGCCATTACCCATAATACCAACTACACTTTCACAGCCAAGTGTCTATAAATACAGAGCACAATTATAACATCTTTCCTCACAAAAGAAAACCTCCAACACAATCCCAAATCATTTAACACACACACACTAAAATCAAAAACAAAATTCAGTTTTGCGTCTTCATTATTCGAAAAACGTTTCATAGTCTCATAAATAACCATGGGTCATGGCACGAACAGAGTTGAAGACATGTCGTCACCAAACAATGGAACCGCCGCAACCGCAAGGGACACGGTTTTGGAGATACATAGCGTTTGTCTACCGCCGAAGGAAACAGCGTTTCAGAAACTGAAGAAACGCGTTGCGGATGTGTTCTTCCCTGATGATCCATTACAGAGGTTTAGGAACCAGACATGGAGAAACAAAGTGATTCTTGGTCTTCAAAGCTTGTTCCCAATATTCACTTGGGGTTCACAGTATGATCTCAAGCTTTTTAGGTCTGATGTTATCTCTGGTCTCACCATTGCTAGTCTCGCCATCCCTCAGGTAACAATTTCATAAAAACCACTCTTTTTTTTTCTCTGGGTATTTTTGACAAAAGGAAAAGTTTTATAGAACATTTTGGATTATTTTTATTTGTGGTCAAAAAAAATCCTGAATTCATTTTCTAAAAATTGAGTTTTAAAAATTACATTTTTTTTATATAAATTGTTCTACCATAGGACAATGTTTTAATATTTGGTGACAATAGAAGAATTGTAAAACAATTTCGACAAGTATAAAGTATTTGTGTTGAATTTTTATTTATAAAAGGCGTAATCGAAGAGATTTTGTCATTTTATCACCGAGAGTATTGTGGGGATGACTTGGTTGGACTTAGAGAAGTTAAAGCAAACAAGAAAAACACTTTTTGTGTTTGTTTTATTTTGGATTATTCAATGTCATTTAATGTTTTCAATAAATGTAAATAAATAATATTTTTTAAATTCGTTAATTTCATAGTGGGTTCACTTAGAGTTAATCCAAAAATTTTTTTAGTAATTTAAAATGTTTGTTTCTTACATAATATTTGTGTTTGTTAATTGTGAAACTTAATTTGCAGGGAATCAGCTACGCCAAGCTAGCAAACTTACCACCCATAATTGGTCTTTGTGAGTATCGATCATTAGCACCTAATTACAGGGTCAATCAGTCTAATTATCTAAATCAAGTCTAATTAATCAATTTGTGGGGTTGCATGCAGATTCAAGCTTTGTGCCACCACTTATATACTCAGTTCTTGGGAGTTCAAGACATCTTGCAGTTGGTCCTGTCTCAATAGCATCACTTGTGATGGGCTCAATGCTAAGTGAAAGTGTTTCTCCAACACAAGACTCAATTCTATATCTCAAATTGGCTTTCACTTCAACTTTCTTTGCTGGTCTCTTCCAAGCCTCTCTTGGCCTTCTTAGGTACTAATCTTACCCCAAAGAGTTTCACATTTTTCAATCCAAAATTCAAACTAATCTTTCAGAATCAGCAATAGTCATGTGAAAGAATATGTAAAGGCCTCTTCTTAATTAGAGTTTAGTATTTTTAGTGTAGAATATATTCACAGGTTAGCGTAAGCCTCTTTTGTTGATCTTATCAATGAAAACGAAAGGGAAATTAGTAATGATGCATAATAGAGATTAATAAATTTTAATTAATATATAAAGGACCAAGATTCTATATAATTTGATTTGATGGGGACAAGTGACATGTACTAATATCTACACCTCCCAAGATGCTTCTTTCTATAACTTAGTGCTTTCACTGTTTTTATTTTTCCATGGTCAGCAACTTTGGATTAACACTTTAACTTTTCATAAATTCAATTAATTAATTTTTTTTTTCTAAATTTCAGGCTGGGATTTATGATTGACTTTTTGTCAAGGGCAACTTTGGTTGGTTTCACTGCTGGTGCTGCAGTGATTGTGTCACTTCAACAGCTTAAGGGTCTTCTTGGAATTGTTCATTTCACTGGCAAAATGCAATTTATTCCTGTCATATCTTCTGTTCTCAACCACAAATCTGAAGTAAGTCAACATTAGTTTTCCTCTTTTTCTCACTGTTAAAACTTTATAATTAACTACTAAAAACCCTAAAAGATCCTTATCTAATACTGTTACTACTATCTACAATTTCAGTGGTCTTGGGAAACTATTGTGATGGGTATTGGCTTCTTGTGCATTCTCTTAACCACAAGACACATTGTAAGTGTACTTGAAAATACTCCAACCATTTCTAACCAGTGATTAACCAAGGTCGTATATTTAACATTTTGTGTTGTGTTTTTGCGAATATATAGAGCATGAGGAAGCCAAAACTTTTCTGGATATCAGCTGCATCACCTTTGGCATCAGTTATTATATCAACTCTGCTTGTATACCTCATCAGATCCAAGACTCAAGCCATCTCTTTTGTAAGAACATTTTTAACTAGATTGACTAATAATGTTACCGTGAAAACTCATACTAAAAGATTCAATCTTTATTGCAGATTGGACATTTACCAAAGGGTTTGAATCCACCTTCATCAAACATGTTGTACTTCAGTGGTACTCATCTTGCTCTTGCCATCAAGACCGGTATCATCACCGGGATTCTTTCTCTTACGGTAAGCTTCCTAAAATCTCTAGCTCCTTTGTAAACTTCAGAGTGAAGTCATTAACTTTTGGACCTGCCTGACTGTGATATTTCAGGAAGGGATTGCTGTAGGGAGGACTTTTGCATCTATGAAGAACTATCAAGTTAATGGGAACAAAGAAATGATGGCTATAGGTTTTATGAATATGGCTGGTTCTTGCACCTCTTGCTATATAACAACAGGTTAAAGAAATTATCTTGAAATGAATCTCCTTTCACCTTGTGGCTCAGGGAACAATGTTTTGACTCCAATGTTTTGTTTTGTTCAGGGACTTTCTCTAGATCTGCGGTAAACTACAATGCTGGAGCGAAAACAGCGGTTTCTAACATTGTGATGGCCGCAGCAGTTCTTGTGACCCTTTTGTTTTTGATGCCACTCTTCTACTACACTCCTAATGTGATCCTAGCTGCTATCATCTTAACTGCGGTGATAGGCCTCATTGATTATCAAGCGGCTTACAAGCTTTGGAAAGTTGACAAATTCGATTTCTTCACTTGCATGTGTTCCTTTTTTGGCGTTCTCTTTGTTTCTGTACCTCTTGGCCTAGCAATAGCAGTGAGTATACAACTATTCCTCAAGGTTCTGGTTTCCAATTTCTCAGGTTGTTCTCTAACTTTGAAACCTTTTTGTTGCAGGTGGGAGTCTCGGTTATCAAGATCTTGTTGCATGTAACCCGGCCAAACACTTCAGAATTTGGGAATATCCAAGGGACTCAGATATATCAGAGTCTTGAAAGATACAGAGAAGCCTCAAGAATCCCTGGCTTCCTAATTCTTGCTATTGAATCTCCTATATACTTCGCCAATAGCACTTACTTGCAAGATAGGTCAGTCTTCTTACTTCACTTATCTCTTCTTGATATGGTTTTATTTTTATTCTTTTGTACTTATGGAAATGAGTTTATGGTTTTGTAGGATCTTGAGATGGATCAGAGAAGAGGAAACTCGGTTAAAGGAGAACAATGGTAGTACCTTGAAATGCATTATTCTTGACATGACAGGTAACTTCTATTCTCTAAGCTGTGTTTATGAGTTTTGCAACCCGTCTTTGCTCATACTTCCTTTTTGTGGCATTATTTCAGCTGTGTCGGGGATAGACACAAACGGGCTTGATGCGGTGTTTGAACTTAGGAGGAGGCTCGAGAAGCAATCACTTCAGGTGAGAATTTTAATTGAAAACAAAGATCATACCTATGAAAGAACGACACACTAATTTTTGTCAAACTCTTGTTCAAATAGCTTGTGCTGGTGAATCCTGTGGGGACCGTGATGGAAAAGCTACACAAGTCCAGGTTCATTGAGTCATTGGGTCTGAGTGGACTTTATCTAACAGTTGGTGAAGCTGTGGCTGATCTCTCATCAACATGGAAGGCTCCGGGCCAGCCATGAAACAAAACAGTCTCTTATGAATTTGAAAAGTTTGAGAACTTGCGACAGTTTCTGAAGACAGAGCAGCCTCCTGTGAAACATTTTTGGTGCTAGCTGTTTTAATTGTAGAATAAATGTAACTTCATCCTTTAACATATCGGTTGGAAATCAAAATTGAGATATAAATAGTCTATGCAAAGCATTGATCTTCTCAATTTATATTTCCTATCGTCATTGTTGAAATGATCTCAGTCATGAAACTCTTGGACCATTTGTCTCATGTCAAAATTTACACAAAGATCAACTCTGGCTACAAACAATAAATAGTATATATATGATAAGAGATGAAAGCTCTAGCCATTATAACCATGTCTCAGTCAAGAACTGGTACTACTCTTTCTCCTCCTGACAACTTTCTTTGCAGTAACTGTGTTGTCGCTCGTCTCTTTGCCGTCTGTACTATTCACTGTTTTTACAGAATTCGGTTGGCTCCTCATGCGCAGTATCTCACCCTTTGCAGAGCCCAAGTCCTCTTCGAGCTTCTTCACTTTCTTCTCTAGCACTTCCCTCTCTTTTCCTAGACTTAACACGAGGATATGTGCATCTTCCACATTTTCCTTAGCTTCTTTTGCTGCATTCCGTGCCTCTACTAGTGATCTTTGAAGCACTTCTTTCTCGTCTTCCAAGCTCGAGACATGGGTATTCACCTTCTCAAGCTCTCGTGACAGTGTCGATGCGTTCTTATTCATCTCATCTAAGGACTTTACTGCATCTTCAAGGTCTGTTTCAAGGGATTTCCTTGCCTTACCATCCATCAAGATCTGCTTTTCCATAGCTTTCACCTCTTTGTTCAATGCCAAAACCGTCTTTTTTTCCTCTTCTAATTCCTTGTTAGTGGTTTCAGCTTTCTTGTAGATCTCCACTAGTTCCTTCTGGAGGCTCTGATTCTTGACAGAAGACTCTTCGAGTTCACAGTTCAGTCCCTCAAGCTCATCTATAGCTTTCTTCAGCAGATCTTTCTCCACTGCAAGTTCGCTAGCCAAAATCTCACCATTTCGTTTTTCCTCATCGAGGTTCTTTTCATATCTTTCCTTAGCTTCCTTTGCTTCTGCGTGAACAATAGCAAGCTCTGATTCAAACTCTGAACACAAAGCTCTTGACTCATCAAGCATCTTCTCCAGGTCAGAGACCCGATCTCTAGATGCCTGAAGTGTTTTCTTTGTTCCTTCAAGTTCATGTTTCAAATTTTTTACACAAGTCAGTTCTATATCCAGCATTCTCTTCGAGTCTTCGTACTTCTCAGTAATGTCAGAAACTTTTTCTTTATACTCATTTACATCATTTAGCGCATGATCCAGCTTTTCCTTTAGCTGCTGAATCTCCTGCTCTTTCCTGCTTATGAGCTCCGCATCAGCAGCTGCTCGCTTTTCAGAAGTCAATTTCAACGCACTATACTCTTTTGAAACATCATCAAGCTTCTGGATATAACTCTCTTTTTCAGCCACTAAAGTTCTTGTTCTGGTGTTTAACTCCTCAATCGCAGAATTCTTCAAGTCCAATTCACCCTGACTTCTTGTGAGTTCTTCCTTCAGCTGTTTGATTTCAAACTTCGCTTCAGCAAGATCTCGGCTAGTTTGAGTGTAAATAGAGTTGAGATTCTTCAACTCTGATTCCTTTTCTGCCAGCAATGCACTAACACGTTGAGATTTTTCTTCATTATCTTTCAGCTCCAAACTAAGCAAGTTGATCTGATCTTGTAGCCTCTCAACCAAATCAAGCTTTGCTCTGAGCTCTGTTTCAAGTGCCTTTTTGTCTTCACCAGCCTTTGACAGATTCTTTTGCATACTTTCAATTTGAACTTTAAGCTCCTCACATAATCTCTTCTCGCTACTTAGCTCCCGGCCTAATCCTGTCACCACATCCTTTGCAGAATTCAACTGATTGATCAATGACATTTGTTCATCTTTTGCCCTTTCTAGTTCCTTTTTCCGCTCTTCCTGCTCATGCTGTAATCTTGCTTCAAAGTCCTTCTCCTTCAAAACTAATGCTCTTTCTCTGTCTTTCAACTGCTTCTTTAGCTGTATGTTACGGTTATCGGTAGCTTAAGTTAAAAAAGGATCAAATCCAGCAGCGAGCTATTCACAACCTCCGAAAGTTAAAGAAACAAAAAAAAAAGAGAAGCTCCAACTAAATGATAAAGATTAAAACTTCAAGAATTGCTTTTTAAAGCAAAACCTTAAGTTCAAGTAACTTACAGATTCGATGGTTTCTTCAGCAGTTGCTGAATCTTGCCGAGCCAGTGCATAGAGTGCACCAAGAACTCCAGCACTAAAAATCCCAAGACCATTTAGGAGAGACAGAAATGGATTTGGGGACGTTCCTTCACTTACTACTGCAACCTATCCACCAAAGCAATATAGATTCTCAAAACAATCGAAACAAATCAAGGAGGTTTCAGAATCCAATTGAGAAAGGACTAAAGAGAGTCTTAAAAACCTCTGTTTCTTGATTAAGCTTTGATGTCTTAATCTCATTGTCTCCTGAAATAAAAATAGAAGAAGTGATCACAGCAATGAAATATAACCAGAAGCAAATTTGAGCATTCTCATCAACTCACTACGAGTAACATCAGTGTAAAAGAGAGCAACAAAACAGAAAAAACTCACTTTCATCCGCCAGAGCTGGTGATCGAAGCCGTAAAAACGGAAGAACGGAGATACCCACAAGAAGAAAAGCCCTTCTTTTGACTGAAGCAGCGTCGTACTCATCTTCCCGGTGTAGAGAAGCCGATGTTGGTTGGCGGCGCTTGAACTTGGCGACATTACTCGAACACATAAGCCCAAACTGTGACGGAGAAGGAGAAGGAAGAACTCTGGAGTGGAGAGGAAGCGAAGGGACGAAGCAAGAGCTCCCTATGAGAAAACCCATCTTCGTCGCCAAGTACTAGGAGATTGGAAATGTGTGGCAAATGGAGCAATCCTAAAATCACAGTAAAACACCCCAAAATAAATAAAAATAAACCTCCTTTATGGGAAAAACCGAAAGAACAAACAAATTTTATGCTAAGAAATTCAGTATTATTCTTCAATTCATCTTTAAATTCCTAAACAAGGTTGAAAGAGACGAAATTCAGAATGAAAAGATCAAACCTTTTTTAAAGAGGGCAGTGGCATATCTGCAATTTTGGAATAGTTCGGTGCTTTGTGGAACATACTTACCAATCAAAACTCGCCTGCCTCGTTATCCTCAATCTTTGGGTTTGGCTTCGGTTTAAGACAACACGTGATGCTCACGTGCGTCTTCTTTAACTCTTTGACCTTAATTTCTCTTATGATTTTTCAGCTGTCTCCGACGACGGCGACTTGAAATATCGATTTCTCAACGTCGGGATTTTCCAGAGTATAATTCGAGGAGCTGTTTCATGTGACCCGTTTGTAAAGATGGTGTACATATCGGCTCGATCCATTTTCGCAAAGCGAAGCGTCTCAACTATACCTCACCTCTCTCAGAGGTTTAAACAAACAGGTAATGTGCATACTTTGTTCCTCTTTCGTCTATTCGCCGATAAGTGAAAGATCTTCTCGAAATTGATGGCTTAGATTTTAGGAGAAAAGGGATTTGAAAAAAGAGTCTAATTTCACTTCTTTGGAGTTAGAAAACGAGTTTTGACCTGAAAGTTTGTTTTTTTTTTTCCATGAATTCGCAGAAAATGAAATTGTTCAGATGTTTAGCATTCCTAATCCTGAGGAATCTGAGAAGCCTCAAGAGAAATGGAAATTATCTAGAAAGGATCCGTCAGTGCGGATGTTAGATGAGCGATTCATTAGGATAGTGAAAATCTTCAAATGGGGACCTGACGCTGAGAAAGCCCTGGAGGTACTTAAACTAAAAGTTGATCATCGATTAGTTCGTTCGATTCTTGAGATAGACGTTGAGATAAATGTCAAGATTCAGTTTTTCAAATGGGCTGGTAAAAGAAGAAACTTTCAGCATGATTGCTCCACTTACATGGCCTTGATACGTTGCCTTGAAGAAGCTAGGCTGTATGGCGAAATGTATAGAACGATACAAGAGGTTGTTCGTAACACATATGTTAGCGTTAGTCCAGCTGTGCTCTCTGAGCTTGTGAAAGCATTAGGTCGAGCTAAGATGGTTAGTAAAGCTTTGTCGGTTTTTTATCAGGCGAAAGGACGTAAGTGTAAACCCACTTCGAGCACTTACAACTCGGTAATTCTAATGTTGATGCAAGAAGGACAGCACGAGAAAGTCCATGAGGTTTATACTGAGATGTGTAACGAAGGTGATTGTTTTCCAGATACGATTACTTACTCTGCGCTTATATCTTCGTATGAAAAATTAGGTCGTTATGATTCTGCGATAAGGTTGTTTGAAGAGATGAAGGATAATTGTATGCAGCCTACAGAGAAAATATACACCTCCTTGTTGGGAATATACTTTAAGGTAGGGAAAGTTGAGAAAGCTTTAGATCTTTTCGAGGAGATGAAACGAGCAGGTTGCTCGCCAACTGTTTATACTTACACAGAATTGATAAAGGGACTTGGCAAAGCTGGGAGGGTAGAAGAAGCATATGGTTTATATAAGAACATGCTTAGAGATGGGTTAACTCCTGATGTTGTGTTCTTAAACAACCTGATGAACATTTTGGGCAAAGTGGGTCGAGTGGAGGAGTTAACAAAGGTCTTCAGTGAGATGGAAATGTGGAGATGTACACCCACTGTTGTTTCATACAATACTGTGATTAAAGCTCTGTTTGAGTCGAAAGCACCTGTTTTGTATGTGAGTTCTTGGTTTGATAAGATGAAAGCAGATGGTGTTTCCCCTAGTGAATTCACTTACTCAATTCTTATAGATGGTTATTGTAAATCAAATAGAGTAGAGAAAGCTTTGTTGCTTCTTGAGGAGATGGATGAGAAAGGTTTTCCACCGTGTCCTGCAGCGTATTGCAGCCTCATAAACGCTCTTGGAAAGGCGAAAAGATATGAAGCTGCGAACGAGCTATTTAAAGAACTAAAAGAAAATTTTGGGAATGTAAGTTCTCGAGTATACGCTGTGATGATCAAACATTTTGGGAAATGTGGGAAACTTAGCGAAGCTGTAGATCTCTTCAACGAGATGAAGAACCAAGGAAGTGGTCCTGATGTTTACGCTTACAACGCGCTTATGTCAGGAATGGTGAAGGCTGGTATGGTAAACGAAGCTAATTCGTTGCTTAGAAAAATGGAAGAAAATGGTTGCAGCCCCGATATAAACTCGCATAATATTATCCTCAATGGATTTGCTAGAACAGGTGTGCCGAGGCGGGCTATAGAAATGTTTGAAACTATGAAGCATTGTGGTATTAAGCCTGATGGTGTCACTTATAATACTATGCTTGGATGTTTCGCACATGCTGGAATGTTTGAAGAGGCTGCGAGAATAATGAGGGAGATGAAAGATAAAGGCTTTGAGTATGATTCCATTACTTACTCATCAATACTTGAAGCTGTTGGTAATGTAAATCCTGAAGATGATGTTTCGTCTTTGTAAGAGGTGATTAACAAAAACAGAGGCTGAAAAATTACTACTCTGTTCCATTTCTTTCACACTTAGCATTTGTAGACTTAACTTTTTTTAAAAGTATACTGATAGATTCAACGTAGTTACTAAACTTTATGTTCCCACTTATTTCCCCTAATTTTTTTCTAGTTGAAGATTGATGTATAGCTTATAAACTATAAACACTTGAATCCATAACTGATTACAAGAAAGAAACTCAAGTATAATTAAGATTGAAAACCTTAGAAGAGCCAACAAAACGAGTAGAAAAAGACTTAGAAGACACATCAGGATCATCGTGGTATGCTATAGTTCCATCGTTCTCGAACTTTCGGGAATAAGTGAAAGGATCATAACGAACACGATGATCAATATTCTGATTTTTCTTCATTTGATACGTCATCAATATCTTCCTCCATATTAATCTCCATCTTGAGATCTTCTTCAACCTCAAAACATCTTAAGACAAATCTTTGATCCGATCATAACCGTAAGATTTTTAACGCTTAAGATGTTTCTTGTCGACCCCTGAAAGCTCCATTACACCATATGAAAAGAAAAAAAAAAAAAATCTGAGGGCACTGATTTTTGTTATGTATTGGTGAGTATTAAATAGTGTTTACGATCTTAGGATTTGATGTCGAGGATGTAATCTCGTCTTAAGAAAGTGGTGAATGATTTGTTTAATTACATAGAAAAGTATCGTTATTGTTACAACTTGCTAATCCTGCAAAGTGATGATGCATGCATGTATTTTAATTAATCGTACTTCATGTTATAAAATATTTCTCTTATAAAGTAATCTAAAATATTAATTACTAGAGATCTGCTTTTAATGGCTATCCAAGTTATTTATAGGGGAATGAATGAGTAAGTTGGCATATAAGATTTGCCGTTTTGTTTTTAAATTAGTCAGGTTTCACAAAATTGTTTAGTAGCCAGTGAGTACATTGTCCATATATGATGATCATATGACATGGAATCTTTAAAAACTACTGTGAAACAGCAATACATTCATCGAGCGCAATATAATGTTATGTTCATTTTTTTTTCGTTTTGTACTTATTAAATGGGATGATTACGAAACAGGTAAGATCTACGACTCAAATTTGCATCTGATTTGTAAGGAAACAAATAATCATCTCTTCCAAATAATTTAAGAGGGTTGAATTAGGGGTGTCAAAATAGATCATAGAGGGTATGACCCAATTCAATCTATTAACTTTAATAGGTTGAAATTTTTGATTCCAATAGATTGATGTATCCAATGGATTAATGGTTAAATGGATTGATAGATCAAATGGGTTAATGGTTAACCCATTTAACCATCAATTTTAGAAACCAATTTAACAAATGTGAATAACAATTTTAAAAGCCAAAAGCGGTTCCATCATTTTCTCGCCAAAAACAGTTTCGTCATTTTCCCGCCAAAAACGATTCCGTCATTTTCCCGCCAAAAACGATTCCGTCATTTTTCTGCCAAAAATAATTCTGTTATTTTTTCAACAAAAATGGTTTCGTTATTTTTTCGCCAAAAACGATTCCGTCATGGAAGAAGAAAAAGAGCTAATAGTTATAAGCTCTCAAAAAAAAAAAGTTTACAATATTGTATAACGACCAAAATAGCATATATTTTTTTTGAGGGCAAATCGACTATGTATTCTAGTAATGTTCGGTCGGTTTTTGGTTCGCATTGGTTTTGGTTTTATGTATATAAAATATATATATATATATATATATATAAATAAATGAAGGCTGAGTAGGTTCTGAAGCCAATCATTGGCCCAACTTTATCTACTGTTTTCTTTCTTTTCTTTTCTTCTGCCGTCTTCATTGAAAGAGCAATTATCCCAATTATGCTTTTCTCTCTTCTCATTTTCTAACTACACCCAACTAATCTCATTTACCTGTTTTTAGAAAACAAAGTGTCAATACCATTATGCCCTTCATCTAAGAAATAAAAAATTTAAATAAAACAAAAACAAAAAGAAAATAAAAATGTATCAACCAAGAGAAATTGAGATTTCAAAATCCATTATTCTTCTCCTCTCATTTGACGATTTTAAGCTTTGAAAGAAAGTTTAAAAGCTTAAAACTCCAAAATTGAGATAAATGATTACTATTTCTTGTGTTTTCATCTAATTGGATGTATATATGAATAGATTAAGTAGTAATACCAAGTTTTAGGTTGTAATTTGGGATGAATATTTTGAATTTAGATTTCAAAATATTTGAACATTTAGAGCTTATTGTATGCACATTGGATTAGAAATCTTGTGTTGTGAGTCTATTAGGACATTAAGTTGTTAATTAATAGATTTTATTGTTGATTTACAATGAATCATATGTAGATTAGTAGTTTTGATCCGAACATACACAGTTTCACAATTTTAGTACAACTGGTGGAAATTGGTATTACTATCGTAAATGACACAAACTGGTAATACTATTACAAATGATACAACTTAATACAAATTGGTACAACTATTGAAAATATAAATGGTACAAACTAGTATCGCTGAAACGTAGTAATTTTATTCTTAATTTTTTTTCAAGTACAATGAACAACATTGGTCATACAATCATACATTATGATTATGGGGGATACTATTCAAGGATCGAAGATGATAGTGGTGGTGAATACGAATGGATTGCAAAGGAACATAGTCAAATCTATGGTTTATTGTTTAAGATATTTATCGATAAGATGACTTATTCTATGTTAAGAGATAAGATACAAAGTAAAGTTATGCTAGATGAAGAAAAAGTCAAGAGCATGCTTAGGTAGATGATTTGAAAGTGGTGGTCAAAGTGATAGTCAATGTTAATTTATGTGTGTATTTGTATTTATTTAATAATAATGAACGTTTGTGTAAGTAATGTATTAGTACAACTAAGTATTACTCGCTTTAGAAAAATAAACTAAGTTCAATTTCATTTAATAAAAACACATTACAATTTTTTTAAAAATCTAAATAAACCAAAACATCTTATTTCCTTCTAAAATGGTAAGTAGTAATCGAATTAACAATAATTAGTGACATTGAAAAATTTATTGCATAGTATTTGGATCTTCTTATTCTTTTCACATCATATACCTTATACTTTTATGATTACTTTGCACATTATGATGCCAAATAAACAAAAAGTGTTTGTTTAAATCATGACATTACTTGCAACAATTGTAAATGTACTTTGATCACTAAAAATCATAAGTACAATGGATTAAAATTAATATAAATTAAATTTTTACAAGGTATAACTAATTTTTTTTTAAACCCGTAAATGTACAACTGTGTTTCAATTTAAAAATTAGAATGGCAGCGCCAGCCACATGTGCATGTATTAATTTTAGTGGGCCCACATGTATATTTTTATTAAAAACGTGGGCATTCTTTTTATTCTATTTATTTTTTCCTCACTTTTTCAATTTTTTTTCTTCATCCACTTTCTTTGATTATTTTTTTTCTCAAAAAAAGTTGTTCTTCTTTGTTTCTCTCACTACACTACCAACTCGAAGAAGACAACATATGAAACATATTTTGGGGTTTTTAATTGAGTTTAAATTGCACAAAATAGATTTCAATTACACTTTGGTTATTAATCTGGTTTTAATTTGGGATGTTTGCTTTTAACTAAGATTTCAATATATTTGAAAATATATTTGGTTTATGGTAATTTTGGGAAGAAAGAGTCAACTTCAAATTGTGGTCATTGTCAGCATCATTTTCTTACTAATTTGTTGTGTGTAGCTTGGAAAGTTCAACGGACAGACTTCAAATTTGTCTCCAATTTAGACTTGGACTTCTGAGTTTAGACTTGACCATAAACGATATCTCTAGCCAAACTATCTAACTCTTTCCAGATTTACTGCAACTATGTGGTCAAATGGCATCTTCCTAACTCTTTTTACTTTATCTCTCTTGTTAGGACAATCGTGCTGTGAAACAGATACGCTACTTCAGGGTCAGTACTTGAAAGATGGGCAAGAGCTCGTTTCGGCTTTCAATATCTTCAAACTCAAGTTTTTCAACTTTGAGAATTCAAGCAACTGGTACCTTGGAATTTGGTACAACCGTTTGTATCTTACTGGTGGTAATAAGAAGTATGGTGATATTCAGGACAGAGCTGTCTGGATTGCTAACCGTAACAATCCAGTCTCGCAACGCCCTGGAAGCCTCACAGTGGACTCTCTTGGCAGATTGAGGATTTTAAGAGGTGCATCAAGCCTGCTTGAGCTAAGCTCTTTGGAAACTAGAGGAAACACAACCCTTAAGCTGTTGGATTCTGGAAACCTTCAGCTTCAGGAGATGGAATCTAATGGAACGATGAGGGGGATTTTGTGGCAAAGTTTTGATTATCCAACAGATACCCTTCTTCCTGGGATGAAACTGGGTTTCAATGTCAAGACCGGTAAGAGATGGGAACTGACATCATGGCTAGGTGACACTTTACCTGCTTCTGGATCTTTTGTCTTTGGTATGGATGCTAATATTACAAACCGCTTGACCATCTTGTGGCGTGGAAACATGTATTGGGCAAGTGGGCTCTGGTTTAAGGGTAGATTTTCCTTGGGGGAACTAAATGAAAACGGTTTCGTCTTTTCCTTGGTTTCAACCGAGAGTGAACACTAATTTATGTATTCAAGTGATGAGAAATATACCGGAACATATTTTCCCACAGTAATGATAGACCAACAGGGTACTTTGTATATAAACATGCTTGAGAGAGAGCAAATGCATGTTCGTTGTTCTCCTTTCACTTTGAGTAATAATAGTGATGATTGTTACATGCAAAGCTCTAGGTCTAGGCATTGTTTACACGGCGCAGGTTGCATAGTCTCGGATGAGGATCCATATAGATATAGGGACAGGTTTTATTTCAGAGAGACAGTATCAGCTTTCTCAGGCAACGGATTTTTATTTAATGAGACTGCTGGAAGGTTTAGTTCAGCTGATTGCCATGCTATATGTATGCAAAACTCTTCTTGTCTTGCCTATGCTTCAACCAATCTGGATGGTACGGGCTGCGAAATCTGGAATATCGATCCTACAAACAAAAAGTTGTCTTCTAATAGTCCCAGGACTGTATATATTCGTGTAAAAGGTACAGAAGCTGTTGAAATATATATATATTATCTGCCTTTTATGTAAGTGTCACGATAACTGCAACAAATCTAGTTGGACTCTAAGTTTTATGGAAAACAGGAGTTGTGAAATACGGACGCCTAGAGAATGAAAAGGCAGCAACTTGGCTAGTTGTTGTAGCATCACTATTCCTAGTGATAGCTGCGACTTGGTTGATCATCTATCTTATTTTGAAGAAATTTAACGTAAAGGGTAAATCTTTTGTATCAGAATCACCGAACACTTCTTCTCAGTGGTGTTCTCTTACTAACAACTTCATCACTTTTTCTTGTTTGTGTTTGATCCAGTAAGTGTTATATTTCGAGGAATGTTCTACTTTTTATTGGGAAAAGTCATTCCACAAAGTAAGGCTCAGCTGAAAAACCTTTTCTGTAAGCAATGTATGAAAAATGTCCATGTTGAATGAAGAATTGTGTTTATGATTTTTGCTAGTGATTGGTTGCATACGGAGGAGGCTTCCATCACTGAGGGTTGGTTCAACAATAGATCAAGAAATGCTACTACGTGAACTGGGAATTGATAGGAGACGCCAAGACAGGAGAAGTACAAGGAAGAATAATAGTGAGCTTCAGATTTTTAGCTTTGAAAGTGTAGCCTTTGCAACAGATTACTTCTCTGATGCAAATAAGCTCGGTGAAGGAGGTTTTGGTCCTGTATACAAGGTAGGACAGATTCTTCATATTCTTATATTAACTTATGCAGATTTTTGATGTTTCTGCTACTCTGTTGAAGGGGAGGTTAATAGATGGAGAAGAAGTGGCTATTAAGAGACTATCATTATCATCTGGACAAGGATTAGTGGAGTTCAAGAACGAAGCTATGCTTATTGCCAAACTTCAACACACAAATCTTGTTCAGTTGCTAGGATGCTGCATCGACAAGGATGAGAAAATGTTGATTTACGAATACATGCCCAACAAAAGCCTTGACTACTTCCTCTTTGGTGAGCTTTCTTTTAAAAAGCTAACAATCTATAGAAACCCATCTGAAAAAAAATGTCTCCAAATCTCTGCAGATCCCTTGAGGAAAAACATTTTGGATTGGACGATGCGGTTCATGATCATGGAAGGTATAATTCAAGGGCTTTTGTACCTTCACAAGTACTCAAGATTGAAAGTGATACACAGAGACATCAAAGCCAGCAACATTTTGCTAGATGAGGATATGAATCCCAAAATATCTGATTTTGGTATGGCTCGGATATTTGGAGCAGAAGAATCCAAAGCCAACACGAAAAGAGTTGCTGGCACATTGTAAGTTAAAGAGTGAGCAGAAGCAATGATTCATTCTCTGATCATTCATAGGCTTCAATTGTTGATTAAATCTCTTGTGTTGATGTATAATTATTATATAGTGGCTATATGTCTCCGGAGTACTTCAGAGAAGGACTATTCTCTGCAAAATCAGATGTGTTCAGCTTTGGGGTTCTAATGCTCGAAATCATTTGTGGAAGGAAGAACAATAGCTTCCAGTATGACTTGGAAGGACCTCTGAATCTCATAGTTCATGTAAAAGCTAAACTTGTTCTTCTCTCCTTTGTTCACATATTCAGTTTGCTTGCTTGCTTAGTTAATCTTTGGATCTCTGAAACTCTGTTTTTTTTTTCAGGCGTGGAATCTGTTTAAAGAGAACCGAATTCGTGAGGTAATAGATCCTTCTTTGGGAGATTCTGCAGTAGAGAACCCTCAAGTGTTGAGATGCGTTCAAGTTGCTCTGTTGTGTGTACAAGAAAACGCAGATGATAGACCAAGTATGTTAGCCGTTGTGTCGATGATATACGGCGAAGGCAACAATGCTCTTTCTTTGCCTAAAGAACCTGCTTTCTATGATGGTCCCCGGAGAAGCTCACCAGAGATGGAGGTTGAGCCACCAGAGCCGGAATATGTATCGGCGAATAGAGTTACCATCACGGTGATGGAAGCAAGGTGAGGCTGCCTGGTGAACTGAAAGGAAAAAAACAAAAAAAAACTAACCATATGTGACTCTCATTGTTACTTGAAATATTTTACGTCGTTTATTAAGGTAGTTGGATAATGCTGGTGGAATCAAAAATATTATATAGTTTGATTGTATGTGAATCTCATTGTTACTTGGAATATTTAACTTCTTTAAAAAGATGATGAGATGTGATTTTTGAGTCTATCCAGTCCAGACATCTTTATGTAGAGGTTTTAAGAAATTTTATCACCAATCCGAAAATATTATTGTAAATTCGAATACACATTGTCAGAAAAAATCAAATTAAACGTTCCACGTGGAATTTCCTTCTGTGGCGCGGAGTGATCGTGTGGAATTATCTACCACTATATATACGATGGCGCAGAACAATAAGCAAACATCTAAACTCGAAGAAACAGAGATATTTCTCTTCTCCTCGAGTTTCAGGTCTAAATCCTAATAATCCTTTTATTCAGCCATGTCGTCCAAGCAAGGTTATTGTTTTCCTCCTCTCCCCATAGATTTCTGATGCAATGATATAAACGTAGAGAAATCTGGGTTCAAATCAAATTGTTTTGATCTATCTTGTGTTCACATTATTTGTTAATATGTTCTTTCTTTCTGATCTAATCTCACGAAATTATCGATCAATCTGTTGATCTATTAATCTTGCTCTTAACGCCTCATTTTAAATGATTCGTTGTAAAACGTTATGGAAATGAAACCATTTCTACGATACGTAATATGAGTCTCGATTGATTAGTTTCTTATTTTGCTGTTTCAGGAGGGAAATTGAAGCCCTTGAAGCAGCCTAAGTCTGGTAAGAAGGAATACGATGAGGTGTGATATCTTTCTTCATCAACTTTATCTTGGAATGATTTAGCAGTTTTGATCGGTTTATGCGTTTTAGTGCTTGAGTTTTTGTCTGCAAATTTGAGCATACTAGGCATGGGATGGGTCTGGTAGGCCCTGATTTATGATCATAAACATCAGGCACCAATCCTGTATTCACATCCTTAGGTGTCAATCGCATTATGACTTAACTTCTGCGTTTGTTCTTTTTTTAGCTCAACGTTTTAAAGTCTTTCCCTTGTTCTGACTTCTGAATGCAGCACGATATGGAGTTAATGCAGAAAAAGAAGGATGAAGAGAAGATGAGAATTTTTAATCTTTGTAATGATTCATTGAACAATCTTAAGATTAAATAGTTGCCCATTATCTTGTTTATTTTTGTGGTGAAAACAGGCACTTAAAGAACTCAGAGACAAGGCTTCACAAAAAGGATCATTCGGAGGCTCAGGGCTTAAGAAAAGTGGGAAGAAATAATAAAGACTTAATCTGCCTCAATCTAATCTCAAATCTCCCTTCTTGTTGGGAATTCACATTTATATATGCTTGTCAATGTACCATGATTAGTTATAACCATTATAATCATCTTGTGAAACTTTCATTGTGGTGCATATGAAACAAAGCTTCGATTAAACCAAAAACATCATATGCACCAGCAGCATTAACAACAAAAACACAACCGATATTTAGAAACCAAAAAAAAAGATTACAACTTTTGAAGTCCCAAAAACGTTTTCAGCTTAACAATAGATATATAATCAAACACTTGCTTGGCCAAAATCTTGAATCCTATCACCACGAACGCTTAAGTTTTCCATTGTAGCACTTCCCAATACAGAACTCATCTCAGCCAACACATGAGGATCATTATAATGCTGAACAGCTTTAACAATACTCCTAATTTTCTTAAACGGATCTGGACCATCAAAAACCTCTGAACCAACAAAAACACCATCACAACCTAACTGCATCATCATAGCTGCATCAGCTGGAGTCATGATCCCACCTGATGCAAACTGAACCACTGGAACCCTTCCCATCTGCTTAGTCTGAGCCACAAGATCATACGGTGCTGAGATCTTCTTAGCGAATGTGAACACCTCATCATCATCCATATTGTTCAGGACTCTAACATCACCCATCAATGACCTAACGTTCTTCACAGTCTCTGAAATGTTACCTGATCCGGTTAAATCTCCTTGGATCCTGATCATAGCAGCACCTTCTCTGATTCTCCTTAAAGCTTCTCCTGTATCACGGCAACCACAAATGAACGGAGATCGGAAATTGTGTTTGTTGATGAAATTATCTTCGTCCGCGATGGAGAGAATCTCGCTTTCGTCAATGTAATCAACGGCGAGAGATTCCAACATCTGAGCCTCGACGAAATGACCGACGCGAGCGCGTGCCATCACAGGAACAGACACTGATCGTTTCACCTCTTTGACGAGAGACGGATCCGGCATCCGACGGACATCACCGAGCGATCGAACCGGATCTGAGATTATCACAGAACATGCGCCGGCGGATACGGCGATCTTAGCCTGGATTACAGAAGAAACCTCGATAATGGCGCCGCCGCGGAGTACTTGAGCTAATCCAACCTTGACGGAGAACGGGTGGTTTTTCTTAGCGTCGGTTATAGCTGCACCGCTGTAGAGAGTAACAGCTCCTTGATCTTGATCCGCCATTGCTAGGTTTGGTAACAGAGATTATTCGCCGGATAAATGGAGTAAGTTACACGATCTGGTTTGAAAACGAGTGAGATTCGCTGAGAGTGAGGAGAAAATATAGAGAATGGAGAAGAAGAGTGTGGTTAGGTCCAGAAGTTTCTGAGTGTCAAAAGGAGGTCGTCGTCACTGTGATCGATTTAGGTCGCCGATGAGATTGTTCTTAGACGACGTCGTATTACGAAAGAGAAAACAAAATGGGCTTCCATGACCCAAAGTAGAGAGGACGACTTTTCTAGGACTATGGCGAATTCGTGATACTTTTTTGTAAAAGCCGTTGGATGTGAGGAGAACACGTGGCGTCATCGTGTCATTCCCGCTTCGTCTGACGTCCGTCCAAAGATATTTATTTTTTGAAATAATTTTTAGATGACACGAGTCAAAGAAGAAAGCATGAAAATTGCGAAATAAAGGAAGCGCGCTATCTTAAAGTCTTAACAACTGTCTTACTTAGTGGCCCACCATGTTATAATTTGTCATGACCTAGACGGCGTCGTTTTAGTGCTCCTCACGTGTTTCAGATTTTCAGGTTTTTGTTGGTTCGACATTTTTCTTGTTTTCTACAGTTTTTAAGCAATTATGATAGAGCACGTAAAATCTGCTCGTTCCTTTGTTTTTACTCTGCCGACTGTCACTACCACTAATATAAAGTTCTAAAGTTTATATGAGACAAAAAATCAGTCGACTAACGAAACAAAATCTAAAAAGTCCTATTTTAGTCGTCGTTACTCTATATGTAAAGTAGAAAATAAGGAATGAAATATCTAAATAATATGTTCTATATTTCAAATTTCAATAATCCGTTTAATCATCTAGGCGTAATTTTAAGGTGCATTAGTCGCTCAAGTATGGTTAAAAACTAAAAATAGATTTCTTAAACAGAACAAAATGTGGTGATGCATTTGTTTATGTTAGATTTGAAATTAGACGGTTTATTGTGAAGTTTTAGCCATGAGATCGTAATAGTGGGAAATCAATTAGGCACATATCAAACTATGTATGAAAACAGATGCGATTTGTGATAGCTATCAACTCTTTTCGAAATGTACATTAATCTTTAAATGGTGACGTTTGATCTAACTATGCGTCTAAAATCCATTTATTTTTAATAGGTTTGATCTCCTTTTCTGTGTAAGTTCTTCGATTTCATTACGGTGTTCTAAAATCCATTCACAAACGACGTTTTGGGACACGTTTTTGTCTTTCACCAGCAAAATTCAAACTTTAAAAATCAACAATTATCACTGTCTGTATACATCGAGAAACATAATATATTTGTAAGTATGAAGATAATTTGGTCATAATCATCACTTTATAAATGATCACTTCTTTCGAGTTCAAAAACCTTATTAGTTGGTTTAGCAAATAATTGTTTAGAATAAACGTTATTTAGTGATATAACAAAATTTATTTGACGAATTCAAGACTCGAACTCAGAACCAATCGGATGTAGTAGATATTTTTCTTGCTAAAATATTTAACATCGACAACCTACGTATTATTTAGAAATACTAAAGTTGACAACAACAAAAAAAAAAAGAGGGCATAATACAAATAAGTAGATAAGTAATAAAAATCAGTAGAAATAATATGTAATCCAAATCACATATAGAATAATGTAATAAGTATGAAAGCAAAAGAAATGGTCCACAAATCTCATTTAATTAAAGATGAATTAAAACGACATCTAAAAATCGAGTTTTAAGGGAGCGTGAAAAAGAAAGAGAAATAAACAGCGACCAATACTCTCTGCTCTGCGCTTTAATTTGAACTTGTGGAGAGAGAAAGGTTTTAGATAGAGAGATATCAAAGAGGAAGAAGTACACAGAGAGAGAGATCCGATTAAAAAATCCGTCCGGAGCTCCGATTCGAGCTAGAGAAACTGAGATTTAGATTCCGGTCATTCAGATAGAGTGAGATGAACGGGAGACAGAGATCTGGAGCAGCGGCGGTGCACCACCAGAGGCAACTCTCCGATAACCCTCTCGACATGTCTTCTTCCAATGGCAGATGGCTTCAATCTAATGGTCTCCAGCATTTTCAATCATCCGCCAATGTAATCAAAGAATCTGATCCTTTTCTTTCTCATCCTCACATTTCTATCGTCATTGTAACTTGTTTCAAATTTTGAATTTCTAAGACGATCTGTTAGTCTATAAGATTTATAGATCTTTTAGATGAAAAACTCTCGAATGGTTTGATTATTCCGATCTGGTGTTTGATTTAAAGCTTATATGTATTTTTCTCGATGAGACTTTGTCAGCTCAAGTTTGATTTTTAAAACTACAGGATTATGGATACTATGCTGGTGGACAAGGCGGTGTTGGTCAAGCAACAAGAGGATATCAGAATGCTCAGAGAGGTTTTAATGGAGGAAATGACTTCTTTGGTGAACCTACTACTCCTCAATACGGTGCTCGTCCGTCGAACCAAAGAAAGAACACTGATGAATCTGAGTTTAGTCCTGGGCTATTAGATCTACATTCTTTTGATACTGAGCTTCTTCCTGAGGTAGGTGTATTCTGGATACGTTCCAGTAATTCGTGTTACTGTGGCTTTTTTAGTTGCACATTTACATATGCGAGTATTAGAGCTGATAATTTCAAGTTTTTATTTTAGTACCTTTTGTTTAAATGTCGCTGCATTTAGGTGGGCATACATAAAATTGATTGCTTGCCGGAAGAGTGGACTCCTTTACACTGAACTTTTTGGTCATCAGACTATTTTTAGTAAAAGAAAACTTTCATTTTTATTTTCCTGTGACCATATTATGGGTATTTTTCTCTTACCAATTTAGCAAACATAACATGAAACCTTTAGTATAATCATATGCTACTATCTGGTTATTGATTCTCTGTTTTTAATAGGAGATAAATACATATGTGAATTTCATTGCGTTTGCCATTATGGGCATATTGTCTAAGCTTTTAACTTGTTATCTTATCGGCAGATTCCAGTCACTACCCAATTAGATGGCCCCTCGCTTTTCAATCCTAGTCAAGGTCAAAGCTTTGATGATTTTGAGGCTTACAACAAGCAGCCTAACCGTAGTCGCGTGTTGGCTGAAAACTTGGCTGCTGAGAAGGAAAGGATGAATGCTGTTGCAAAGATCAAAGTTGTTGTATGTTTTCTTCCTTTACTTCATTACCTAAAACTATTTCTCCCTTGAATTAAGTGATTTACTGCCTTATGCATTGTGAATACTAATCCTTCATGCCACACGATGTTCCCTGATTGTTTGAGAACAGGTGCGTAAGAGACCACTTAACAAAAAGGAGTCGACAAAAAATGAGGAAGACATAGTTGACACCCATTCAAATTGTTTAACAGTTCATGAAACCAAACTTAAGGTCAGTCTCTGGTGGTTTGAATTCATGCCATCTCAATTGTCCAAGTCATCACTTTAGCAAGACACTAAGACTGATCTACTATTAAATTATTTCAGGTTGATTTGACAGCGTACGTGGAAAAGCATGAATTTGTGTTTGATGCTGTGCTAGATGAGGAAGTATCAAATGATGAGGTAAATGTTGTTTAAAAGCACACAGTACTGACTATGACTAGAGGAAGCCTTATTTACATAATTGTCAGTTACCATCGTGGCGCTTATTGTTTAAATTATTGTCACTTTTTGTAGGTTTATCGTGAGACAGTGGAGCCTGTTGTCCCCCTAATTTTTCAGCGTATCAAAGCCACTTGTTTTGCATATGGACAGACAGGTGAATAATCCTAGATACAAACATCTAAATATTTGGCATTAATTTCTACACTTCCCCCAAAATGTGCATGTATTACCTCTTCAATTTATTTGAGAAAAATGTATTAGACCTATAGGTGATAATCAACATACATATATCAGAAGCAAATAATATTCTGCTTTAATATTAACCCATTTTCTGGAGTTGTATATTCTCTATGTGAACCATCTTTGGTGTATGTTTTCCTCTTAGGTAGTGGTAAAACCTATACTATGAAGCCTTTGCCTCTCAAGGCTTCAAGAGACATCCTGAGGTTGATGCACCATACATACAGAAACCAAGGGTTTCAGTTGTTTGTTAGCTTCTTTGAAATCTATGGAGGAAAGCTTTATGATCTCCTCAGTGAGAGGAAGTAAGTTGACAAGCATCTCAAGCTGTTATTCTATCTGGACTGCAATGCTTATTTATATAGCTGAAAGACAAACTTTTTTACTTCTACAGGAAGCTGTGCATGAGAGAGGATGGTAAGCAGCAAGTGTGCATTGTTGGTTTGCAAGAGTACAGAGTATCTGATACAGATGCAATAATGGAGCTTATTGAAAGAGGAAGTGCAACAAGAAGTACTGGAACCACTGGTGCAAATGAAGAATCTTCTCGCTCACATGCCATACTTCAGCTCGCTATCAAAAAATCAGTAGAGGTAAATCAGTCCAAGCCCCCTCGCCTTGTTGGCAAGCTTTCTTTCATCGATCTTGCTGGAAGTGAACGTGGTGCAGACACAACAGACAATGACAAGCAGACAAGGTAACACTTTACACCATTTCTTGTAGTGACACTTTCGAAATTGTTCAGTGTGAATAGTGTTTCCGAGACCTTTGCTTAAATATTTTATGTGTATCATATGACACAGATTGGAAGGAGCAGAGATCAATAAGAGCTTACTCGCCTTAAAGGAATGTATTAGAGCTCTGGATAATGATCAAGGTCACATCCCTTTTAGAGGCAGTAAGTTAACTGAAGTTCTCAGGGACTCCTTCATGGGAAATTCCCGTACTGTTATGATATCGTGCATATCTCCAAGCTCTGGATCATGTGAGCACACCCTTAACACCTTAAGATACGCGGACAGGTTGGTTTTACTGGTTCGGTGTTATATTTTTTTCTTTCTCTTTTCTGTCATATGTGTATTTCATTAAATTTTGCATAAACTATGAAAATTGTAGGGTTAAGAGTCTCTCAAAGGGAAATGCCTCCAAGAAAGATGTATCTTCTTCGACCATGAACCTACGGGAGTCCACAAAAATTCCTTTGCCTTCTGCGCTTCCAACTCCATCTAACTATGATGATGACGTGAATGAGATGTGGACTGAAGAGAATGATGAATTTGATGCATCCGATTATGAGCAAGAGAAACAAATGTGGAAGAAAAATGGGAAACCAGAGCCATCCTATAACGGTATGGCACAGGAGAGAATCCCGAAACCTACCATTCAGATGAAGTCAAGAGACATGCCAAGGCCTGATATGAAGAAGTCAAACTCCGATGACAATCTAAATGCACTTCTGCAGGTAATTTCATTCTCCTTGAGAAAACAAAAAAAAAGTACCTCTGTTTTTTTATCACCGTTGACACAAGGATCGTTTCTCAGGAAGAAGAAGACCTTGTCAATGCGCACCGTAGACAAGTTGAGGACACTATGAACATTGTGAAAGAGGTATGAATTTGGTCAGTTGGTTTCGATCTCCTCCTATATTTGAAGCTAAGCTTCTCTAAAACCCCTGAAATTCAACTATGCAGGAGATGAACTTGCTGGTCGAAGCAGACCAACCCGGAAACCAGCTAGATGGTTACATTTCAAGACTGAACACAATTCTATCTCAGAAGGCTGCAGGTATACTCCAACTGCAGAACCGTCTTGCTCATTTCCAGAAACGCCTTAGGGAGCACAACGTCTTGGTATCTACCAGTGGGTACTGACCCATGATCAGTTGTTGCATGTCTTGGAATTTTTTATAAATATGTTATAAATTTATAATATGTGTTTTGACTATTGACTATTTAAAGATCTTAAATTGAAGATAGTACTAGTATGTCGTCAAACTTGCAAATGTATTAAACAGACAAAGAGTTTACAAAAGATACATTACAAGATTAAGTCCACAACACACGTAGGTTTGTAAACTCTAGCTTGCTTAGCTAAACGATCAGCCAGTTCGTTTGCAGTTCTTCTTATTGTCTTTGGAACAAGGCTTCACGCAGTGCAAGTGCTTCAGCTTCTAACGACGTTTCTGTGGCCTCTATGGAGATAGATCCTTTGAGGATACATGTAACCAAAGCATTGTACAACAATATAGAGTATTCATTGACGATATAAGATCTGATAATGTGGTAGGAAGATGTAAAGCTTTTGGTTGCTGATTTTACTGAGTATTCCCCCATCCCTTGTAAAAATCCATACTGGGTAGAGTTAGGAGCCAGAAGATCTGAAACAGTTAAAGATGCATTAGAATGAGATATATTTTGATTGCCATATTCGCCATTTTAGGCCCTGTTTAAGCAGTTGAATACCACTGACCATGCATGGATAGGAGTATAACCTATCTGTGACTCCTCCATTACGTGAAAATACTTTGAGCTATTAAGGAATACGGTTCTTTCAATATTCTCCATCCCTGTTTAGCAAGTAATGTTATATATTAAACTCATAAAGATTCCACCATATTGTTTAAGCTTTTACCACCAGAATTGCCTAAAGTAATTTGAGATGTTATTTTTGCAATCAAGGCAATAAGAGGCAGGACGATGGAAGAGCAATGACTCCCGACTAAATTAACATTTCCTTCCCAGCTATCTACTTTAGTTTCAACTCTTTTAGCAATGTAAGAAAAAAACTGATACTTACTTCTTCCAATTGTTTCAGGCAAGCCTCAATACCTCCCACCTTAGCTATTCCTGTATGATTTCTTGTTTGAGAGATTAAAATTCAAGGAACCCTTCTTTTTGTGAAGAAACATGTTTCATGTGTTCATTTAAATTACTCCATTTTCTATAACGGAAATTGCAAGAACTGAATGCATTTCTTATACTCTACTTTTTAATGGAAAAAAAGCAAATAAATGGGACTAGTGATGGTTAAATCAGTCCGGTCCAATCATGAAACTAGTGACTAGTGAAGTCTCAGTTCTTAAATAAATGAGCTTATTTGAGAACTGAGACCACACTAGTCACTAGTTTCATGACTGAACGTGAGACCTCATTAGTCACTAGTTTCATGATTGGACCGGGCTGATTTAACCATCATTTTTTTTTTTACTAAAACGATTGGGATTTTGAGAATCATATTCCTACGTAATGAACAATTTTTTTTTATATGAATACAGCTTGCAAATTTTGGAAAGATTTTCAGAGACGTTCTCAATTTTTTTAGAAATTCCCATAATTATTAGAGACTTTCTACAAAATTTAACGTTCTCCCATAATAGTAAAACCATGTTTCTATGCTTTTAGCATATGAATCATGAAAGAACCCAATTTCTCAAACAAATGATGCTATAATAACAATGTTAAAGTTAATATCTTTTTATTTTATTATTATCATTTTTAGTATGTTGTTTTCGAGATAATTTTGAACTTGAATAATGCCCATGTCTCTAGCATGGAACATAAATGATATTATGCCATAAATAAATGCATTATACATCAGGTAACTTTAGATTCAATTTTAAGTATCTTTTAAATAAACATTTTTATATTTTGCTACCAAATGGATTTAAAATTAGGATTCTCCCAAAAATTTGAGGTTCTCCCATAATGTTACAAGAAAACAAAACAAAAACGTCGTTTCACTTAATTTTATAAACAAGATTTTGTTAATCAAAAGAAATAAAAATGTTGTTTCCCACAATTTTATTTTTTTTGGTTTGAGAAATTTTAAGAGACATTTTCAATTTTTTTGAGAAACTCTTATAATTGTCAAAATTTGGTGTTCTCCCATAAACTTAACGGTCTTCTTTTTATCGACTTTATCTGGGGGTTGTATACCACCATGAAGAGAAAAAAAACGAGCAAAACCGATCAGTTTGTGAACCTAGAGAAACAAAAAACTCTGCGTGAAAGTGATTTAAGAAAAAATGGAGGTAATTTTTGTTTTGATGTCTTCGAAGGCATTGTCATATGTTACTAATGAATTATTTTGTTTTCTAGAAAGCATATTACCCTTTTGAAGAACTAGCAAAAGCTATGGAGAGTTTATATTCATTGAGAGCTATCGACAAACATGGAAATTTGACAATAAGAAGCGGAAGGTTGGCAGAATTCCTCCCACTGGAGTCAAGGATATCCAAAATGTTGACTTCGGCTTCTATGTGACAGGTATTTTATTTATTTTTTATTTTGTTCTTTATTAATGTTATCCTAAAATAGTTTTCTTTTATATTAAATTTCAACAGATGACAGAAATAGGTCCGAGTTGGTTAAGTGAGATAGCACATCAATTATATACATTGACATATACATGGTATGTATTTCTTTCCTTTCCTGTTTATCAAAATTTTTAGTAAATTATTAGTATGCAAAATTACTAATTTTAACTTAGGCAACTTTAAATTTATATTTATAATGGAAGAAAGAATTAATTCATGTATTTATTTGGATATGGACAAAGTTCATATATTTAATGGAAATTCATAAATAATTGGTATATTTTTATGGAATTTTCCCTATAATTTATGTAAGATACTTTGGATTTACAGCCAAATCCAATTTGATATAATTTTTTGAACCAATATCAGTTCTTATAGAAACCCATATACATAGATACCCATGTTTTTTTGGTTTAGCTCAGTTTGATTTGGTTTGGATTGCCCAATCTGCCTACCCCTATCTTCAATCGGAGAAGAAACTAATCTAACCTGGACTCCAAAAAAATAGTACCAGGAAAGTTTCTAAATCGAAACTTGAAAGCTTCAAACAGTTTCACTAAGAAAAATATGCTCATCGTTCTAGGAACAGAGAAACAAGTCACCATCAAATGATGTTGGTACAAAATAAGCATGAAAAAATGACTAAAAATCAAACCGATCAAGAGTCGAAAAACAAAGATTTGTAATGGCTTCTGAGTTTTTGGATATTTCAAGAGTAGAGATCAGTGAAAAACTTGTCAACGATGTTGATATACACAGGACTTCTAAGAAGAGAATAGTAATGGAGTGCCTCTTCAACGTCAAGGGTTTGCTCTATATCTCCTGTCTTAATCATATACATCTTCTTAATCTTATTTTCCATTGTATCGCAGTCTCTTGATGAAGGGGAAGAGCAAGCTTCTGTTTTCTTTTCTTGACCTTGTTCTTGCTCTTGAACCTTGATCTGCTCCCTCTTTAGTGAACCTTTAATGTTGTTTTCCATTTCAGACTCCCATATGTTAAGGAAACTTGCGTAGATATTGTCACCATCGAGAGAAATTGATCTGCAAAATGTGCATGAAATTGAGTTTTTGGTCTAGAGAGTATTTTACCTGCTTGGAGAATAAACGACTTGAGACTGTGTAGTGTTCTGTGGAAGAAACTATTTGTTTTCTGAAACATTTTTCTCTTCACTGCAACTGATATGTCTTGTCGGCAAATCAATGTTCTCTCTCACATATATAAATCATTTTGCACTCACTGGAATCGAAATATATATGTTTTAATAATTGGTTAATGTTACTTTAGTTTCATAGTATTTGTGATGTATCTTTAGTGTCTATCACTCAGCATCAAAAAAGGCTGAACATTTGTCTTGTCCTGGAGGAATGTCAACTTTCTCTTTCTTTTTTTCTTCTTTCATGTTTATAAATGTCTTTTGATGATTTGAAGATCTTAAATTAAAGTTAACACTGGTTTAGCTTTGGATCACGTATATGCGCAGAGCACCGAAATTACCGTTGTGTTACTTGAGTAAGACTCAAGGAACCATACGTCATTTCTTTGGGAAGAATAATTCTTTGAAATTATTGATGATGATAGACAAAAAGGATTTTACTTACAGCTCTGCATCAAAAAAGAAACTTTGATTTCTAACTTATTTACCTGTCTTACGATATAAAAATGTTAAACAAAGTTCTAAATGATTTGCTTGGTTAAATAATAACTATTTTGTACGATTTCATTAGAAAAAAAAAAGAGAGATAATTAGATAAATTACATTGGAAGTAGTATTGTATTTTGACGAGTTGTTGTGTAAAGCATGGTTAGCATTCATTAAGATGCAAAGCTAAAGCTGCTGCTCTTATTCTTTCTTTGGACCTACCCACCAACGGTAATGTTAATCCGATTTTATTTTACACCATCTTTGGGCAACTAATTCAGAATGTGTTTTAAATTTTATTCTAAAAAGTGATGTAATTAACAAAATATACTTTCCCAAGAGAGAATCATATTAAAATTAGTTAATCATTCTTAATGGGCAACAAAAGTAACAATACAAGTAGGCCCAATTTCGCTAAAGTATAAAACAGGCCTATTAATATACGATAAGGCCCATAAATAAACTACAACCCTAGAATCAGAAATCTCACCTTCATATAAATTGGCTCTAATAAATATTAAGCTTCTTCTTCTCTGAAGCCGCAACCTAGGGTTTTCTTGCACACAATTAGCTCCAATGGTGATCTCTCCTCTCCTCTCTCTGTCCTTTCCACATTTCTTATTCAATTGAGCTTAGAAACAATCTCTGATCTTGTTGTAATGTAACTTTTGAGTATTTCAGGGAAAAGGAACAGGAAGTTTCGGTAAGAGAAGGAACAAGAGTCACACACTCTGTGTGAGATGTGGTCGTCGTAGTTTCCACATCCAGAAGAGTCGTTGCTCAGCTTGTGCTTACCCAGCTGCTCGCAAGAGGACCTGTAAGAACTCTTCATTTTCTTTTGTCAAATCTCACGATGTGTTTCATTTGCTCGATCTATTTTGGTTTCTTAGATGTGGAACTAAGATTTTCTTAGCGTGTTCATGTTCATGTTTATCCTCCATTTTTTTAGTGTTTCATTGGGGACATGATTGTATTTGACTATGCTTGTTTAGCTCGATTGACTTGTCGTTGAGTTATGATTATCGCAGGAACGTAGAAATTTGATTTGTTGGGTAATTAGAGAAATGTATGTTTGGTTTTGTGTCTTTACTCGATTCTGATTTCTTTTGGTTTTAGACAACTGGAGTGTGAAGGCAATCAGGAGGAAGACTACTGGTACCGGAAGGATGAGGTATCTTCGTAATGTTCCTCGTCGCTTCAAGACTGGATTCAGAGAAGGTAAATTTATCTTAAATCCACTTTTGATTCGATTCATTTCATGAATTGTTCTCTTTTAGTCTAAATGAGGTTTTAATGTATCAAAGTTCTTTCTTATATATATAGGTACCGAAGCCAAGCCAAGGAACAAGGCAGCAGCTTCATCAGCGTAAAAGAGACAGTTCTTGTAATCGCAAAGTTTAGCTTTTTGCACTATCTAGTTTGATGATTGTAATTCCCAAGGATCTGATACATTATGTTTTGTTGGTTTTCTTTCGTTTTTGTTATTCACTTAAAAAAGTTTTGGACTTGGTTGAAATATCATCTTACATTTGCAACATTAACAGAGCCTCTTTCATTAAACGTTTTCTCTCTACTTGGGAGTACTGGTTTTGTTACGTTATACTCTTTGATCATTACTTTTCAATTTTGCCCAATATATCAGAAATATTATAAAACCTTTCGTGAAAGAGTCCTTTGTTTTACGGAAGGTTTTTTTCGGTTGTCTGTTTCCTTTGTTTGGACTATGTCTTCCTGCTAGTCGTTTTGTGCCTTGTTTCCCTTCTTTGGACTCTTGGTTTTGGATGGATTTGTTTCCGTTTTGACATGGCGACCGGTTGGTTTATTCCCCTCCCGGCTTATGGTTCTTGCGTAATCTGAGACTTTTATTTCTAATAAACCATCTAGATGACAAAAATAAAATAAAAATCGAGTCTTCTTAATGTTACATTGTAAAAAAAAAAATGTTACATTGTAAAAACATATCCAAAGGTGCTCTATTTTTAAAGCTAAATTTTCTCTGATGGTGCTCTATATCTTTTCTTTTTTTTTAAATAGAGAAATATTTTTTTTATTTACAATATAATTCTTTAATTTTATATATGTTTTTATTTTATACCTAAACAAAATTATATGTTCATTTGTGTATTTATATACAACTATATTTAAATTTTGGTTACTTCATTATTATAACATGCAATAAAAACTTATATTAAATTTAAAATACAAATTATATGAAAGATGATAATAAAAAAATAAACCTAAGTAAGTCAAATTTTATGGAATTACATGAGAGATGATAAATTCAATGAAGATGTTTTAAAAAATGTAATAGTTATCTTTTTAATTTTATGTGGTGTAATGAAATATATTTTTTTTATATAATACAATGTTTAATTTTAATAAAATCAGATTTGTATTGAACTATTGTTGTAAAACAAAATAAATGTGTCAAATTTGTGAAATTAAAAAGTAAAAATTTTTGGTATAAATTAGTTATATACAAATATTGTATATTTTAAATAATATTTAAAAAATTAAAATAGAGATAATTATTGGAGCAAACCTTTTTTCTATATGATTTCTAAGTCTTGATTACATTAACTACAATGCAAAATCCCGACAATGTAATAATAATAAAAAAAAAAGGAAATACAGGGCTATAATTGGAAATTTATAAAAATTAGCGTAGAATTAAAAAAAATGTTCTATTCCGAATCGGAAACACCGCAAACCTCCTGACGTTGTCTCTTTCCTCCTCCGCTTCTTTGAGATTCCCGTCGTCTCTCTCCCTCGACGCCGATTACAATTCTTCGATAATTGAGCCAATCCTATCTCTCTAGCGAACATATTCTCCTCGATTCTCCCCGCAGGTCAATAGTTTCCCTCCCTCTATATATTTGTCTCCAGAAATCGACTTTTTTACAATTCTCTTGTGTTCCTTCTCAATTACCTAATTGGATTTTTCTTCTTCTGATTTGATCTCTTCTATTGATTCGCTTCTACATTGGATTTGAATCCGCTCTCTTACACTCAATTGTGTTGTTTTTCTATTTCACAGATCTATCTTTGATATTGTGAAGACGAGAACGATGATTCAACTGAGAACATACGCAGGCTTTAGTTTTATAGCGACTTTAGCTGTAATCTATCATGCTTTCAGCAGCAGAGGCCAATTTTATCCTGCCACAGTTTATTTATCGACCTCAAAGATCAGTTTGGTGTTGCTTCTCAATATGTGCTTGGTTCTTATGCTCAGTGTTTGGCACTTTGTCAAATTTGTCTTCTTGGGAACTCTTAGGGAAGCAGAAGTTGAGAGGCTTAATGAACAAGCTTGGAGAGAACTCATGGAGATTCTCTTTGCTATTACTATCTTTCGTCAAGACTTCTCTAGTGGGTTTCTTCCTTTGGTTGTTACTCTGCTGTTGATAAAGGCTTTGCATTGGCTTGCTCAGAAAAGAGTTGAATACATTGAGACTACTCCTACTGTGTCGAAGCTGTCTCATTTTCGTATTGTCTCTTTTATGGGTTTCCTTCTTCTTGTGGATAGTCTTTTTATGTACAGTTCTGTACGTCATTTGATTCAGTCGCGCCGGGCTTCGGTTTCTCTCTTCTTCTCGTTCGAGTAAGTTTCTTTCATTGATGACTTTATATAGCTGATGATAAGTTTTCTCCTCTATGATCCTTAGCTTGATCAGAGACGCCCATATTGGTGGTTATATGTAGCTAATGATAAGTTTCTGAAACAGGTATATGATCCTGGCGACAACAACTGTTGCGATTTTTGTGAAGTATGTTTTCTATGTCACTGATATGATCATGGATGGTCAGTGGGAGAAGAAACCAATTTACACTTTCTATCTAGAGCTGATCCGTGACCTCCTTCACCTGTCCATGTATATCTGCTTCTTCTTTGTCATATTCATGTAAGTTCTTCCATCCTATTACATTGTTCTCAAATTGTCCAAGTTATATTATTTCAGGAATTTATAACACAGAATGAAACATTCTGGAAAATCAAAGATGCTTAAGACTTGGTAGAAGAAGCTCATATCTCTTTGTTAAACTCATTGTTATTCTTATTTGCTGTTTAGGAACTATGGCGTGCCTTTGCACTTGTTACGGGAGCTCTATGAAACTTTCAGGAACTTCCAGATTCGTGTTTCCGACTACCTTCGTTACCGTAAGATCACGACCAATATGAACGACAGGTTTCCTGATGCAACTCCTGAAGAACTTACTGCGTAAGTTTCAGATATCCCATTTGTTTTGTTTTGACTCGACTAAAAGGAGGCAGAATTTTGAGCCTGGTCTTCTGAATTTTGGATGGTTCTTGGAAAATCTTATGCAGAAGTGATGCCACATGTATTATATGCCGTGAAGAGATGACAAATGCAAAGAAACTAATATGTGGGCATCTCTTTCATGTGCATTGTCTTCGATCATGGTTGGAGCGACAGCAGACTTGTCCTACTTGCAGAGCACTTGTTGTACCTCCTGAGAATGCCACTTCTGCAGCCGCAGGCCAACGTGGATTAAACCAAGGTTCTCAACAGGGTAAGTATATTTCTGCACATGCATATTTGCTATAAAACCGAAATCATGTTTCTTGTGCACTATATCTTGCGGTAATTGTTTGCTTGTGAGGCTTTTAATATTGGGACAGGAAACATTGTCTGAACTTCAGCATTTTATGTACTTAAGACTAATTACTTTTGTGCAAATTGAAGTAGGTACTTCAAGTTCAGGTACCCAAGGCTCTGAAGCACATTCTTCTGCTGGTGTTTCCACTGATAATTTGAGTAGGCACCACGCCAGGCTCCAAGCAGCTGCTTCTGCAGCCTCCATGTACGGGAAATCAATGGTTTACCCATCTGCGAACACAGTAGCATGGTATGTATTTATCTGTTTGGTTTTGAGTTGTAGAGCTCGTAAGATGATTCATTTTTTTTTAAGAATAAGGCTTCATACCAAAGAAGCTTTAGGTTCCCTAGAATTTTCTCACCCCGCATGGTCTCAATTGCAAAATCTTCAAATAGGTTGTTAAGAAACTTTAAGATTTTAAAAGATCAAAGGATACATATACATCTACAGTTTTAGTTTTAGCTTTCCTAGTCTCACTTTCCATATCATTTCCTCTTTAGTCCCTTTGAATTCATGTTCTTCAGCTATTTAGCTTTTGCTATCTTTTCTTAACTCTATTCAATGTGGTAGAGGGAAAAACTGACAAATATGTTTGCCCCTTATGTTAAGGTCACCGGGTATCCCTGGTACAGAGCAAGTGTCAACTGAACCACATCAAACTCGTCCTACATCCGTTTCCCCATCTCAGCTTCCTCAAAAAAACCTTCCTGGTGAAAACTCTCATGTCTACGCAAATATGTCAGAGACTAAGTTGGAAGACATGAGAAAATCTCTTGAGACCCACCTCGAGGTATCGATAGTCCTTGAGTAATATATCTTATTTGAAACTAGAGTATCAGTAACTTATATAGTAGATCTATCAACTGGTGTAGATTTTGCGAAACCGACTTCAATTTCTGGAGAAGAAGAAACCGGAAACCACTGAGTCCACAGGTGAACCAGTTAACAAAGGAAAGACTATCGTGGATGCGTCTGTAGATGCAGCAGAGTGAACAAACGAAACTCAGGTATGTAACTGAGGCAGGATATGGAAAGGAGAAAGCTCAGTGGTGGTTCTTCTGAGAGAGACAAAAACATGATTCTCCCAAACGTGTACATGTTTTATTCACTGTTATAGAAATTAGAAGCTTGAGACTGAAACATAAACCGTGTTTTTTCTTCTTTCAATTATTGGATTTGCATTTTTAGGTGAGACTCTCTCTGTATGACATTCTTGAATATAAAAATGTATCTAACATCTACCAAAAAAAAAAGGTATCCAATCGAAATAACAGAATCTGGACATGAATATAATTGCTTATAAGATTTCTCTATCTTTTACTTAAGCTACGCAAGTATTTCTGTACGTGTAGACTAATAAACGTGTACTGTAACGTCGACTCAAGAAGATGATCCAAACGCTGTTCTGTAAAGTTCATATGATTTGCTAATAGTTGATAATTGAGTAAATAAGTGGGTGGGCGGGGCAGTTTAGGAAAACCAGATAAAAAGATATATGCAGTGCTGTCATTGGGTGGCTCCGTAACTTTTTAGCCAATATATATATTTGTAAATCGCCTCTTTAGCTTACCTCGAAGAAGAAGAAGTAACACCGAAAACAGAAAAATTATTTTGTATCAATGGCTTCTCGCCGGCGAGTACTGCTGAAGGTTATTATTCTCGGAGACAGTGGGTAATTTTTCTCACCTTTGAAATCGTCCTTCATTTTTCTGCTTTTGAATCTTCTCTGAATATTCTTTGTTAGATGTAATTTTTTCGGTTAATTGATGGACATTTTGATTATTGGTTTTCTTAGAGTTGGGAAGACGTCGTTGATGAATCAGTATGTATTCTATACTCATCATGATCTGAGATTTTTCTTCTTATGATTCGGCTTTTTGAATAACATGTATTTTTTTATTATCTCCTTTGTTTAGGTTTGTGAATCGAAAATTTAGTAATCAGTATAAAGCTACGATTGGAGCTGATTTCTTAACCAAAGAGGTTCAAATCGATGACAGGATGTTCACTTTACAGGTAATAAGGTTTACAACACATACATTTACTTCTACTTATACTATAGTTTCTTCTTCTTGGTTTATTAGTTTATAGCTTATGGATTAATACAAATAGGTTTTGTATTGGCAATCTAGATTTGGGATACTGCTGGACAAGAGAGGTTTCAAAGCTTGGGTGTTGCTTTCTACAGAGGAGCTGACTGTTGCGTTCTTGTGAATGATGTCAATGTCATGAAATCCTTTGATAATCTTAACAACTGGAGGGAAGAGTTCTTGATCCAGGTTCTAACTAATACCCCTCATATGCTTATCAATCTTTGGTGTATTTTTTTCTATCAAATCAGTGATTGATTGATTGATCAAATTTTTGTCGAATGTTATAGGCTAGTCCTTCAGATCCTGAAAACTTCCCGTTCGTTCTGTTGGGGAACAAGACAGATGTTGATGGTGGAAAGAGTCGAGTTGTAAGATGTTTTATTCGTTTTCTCTGGAGTGAGTTAAGTATGTAACAGTTTGACTAATGCTGCTGAGATAATTGTAAATCAGGTTTCTGAGAAGAAAGCTAAGTCTTGGTGTGCATCCAAGGGAAACATTCCTTACTTCGAGACATCGGCCAAAGAAGGGTTTAATGTCGATGCAGCTTTTGAATGCATAGCCAAAAATGCCCTCAAGAATGAACCTGAAGAAGAAGTGTAAGTCCAATACCATCAAATTTGAGTTTTATCATATCAGAAACTTTGAAATGTCTCTCAGTTTGTTCCTTCTAATGCCTTGCAGGTACCTTCCGGACACCATTGATGTAGCCGGGGGTCGGCAACAAAGATCAACCGGGTGTGAATGCTAACCAACTTTCTTCAAGGTCTATAAGAAAGAACATGTGTTTTCAAATAGAGCTTTTTTTGTTTCTTCCTGCAATTTTCATCACATCGATTACAGAATCGAAAACGAATTGGTTCTTTGCCTTCTAGTCACTTGTTTCATTATTAATCTCTTCGATTTGTGGTAAATCTTCATTTGCAAGATATGTTAACATTGATATAAGATGAGAAGAAAAACAAAACCAAAATATCAAATCTAAGATAAAAATCAAAAATTTCCCAACCGCGTTATATTTCTTTTGGTAATAAGTGAAGTAACATTATCATTTCTATCTGTGTACTTTCCTCAAATCCATTACATCTCTTCTTTTGTTTTCAACTTTCAAAAAACAACAATACATTTGATTCCTACATCAGATTCCAGATGCTTCTAAGTCTTCTATAGCTCATCTTTAGCAGACTGATTCTTCGATTTCAACTCTTCGTTGATAAAAACAGCCATATCCTTCGCGCTGGATTTCGTCGACAGCTTTAACTGCACATCGCAACAGTGTAAGTAAAAAAAAAGCTTTCTGCAGCTAAAAGAGCTGAAAAAAATCAAATGAGAACCCTATCAAATGGTTTTACCGGATTTTCCTTTTCACCGGTTTTGTAAAGCAAGATTGTTGGATAATCATCAACCTGCATCAAGCCATCAACCATTGCATACATTATCATGATCAAGGATATATCCAATAATAATCACATGAGAGGGATCTACATCTCGTTGGAGTTTGAGATCATTTTTACCTTTAGCTTAGGATGTTCGTTTGCAGAAGCGTCTATCCTTGCAAAGACAAGATTCTCAAAACCTTTAAAGTGTTTCGACAACTTCTCAACCTGTTTACTCAATGCCTCACAGTTAATACACCATGGTGTGTGCACCTGTTTCCATAATCATACTCAATGTTACATCCATTTTTATTATTTCCTTTGATAAGAGTTTTGGTTCAGAAGATGGTATCCATTTACAGACCTCAAGAAGAACATTCTCGCTGCTCTTCAAGACCAGTTCATCAAAACTCCTGCCGACCACAGCCACTACGCTTGTATTTTGCTGTAAATTTGAAGAACCATTGTTTAGCCAGATAACATTTAGAGGAAACTGTATTTTTTTTACTCACATTATCTGGAATTGGCTCTGACTTATAGTAAGGTGAAACTGTTCCATGCGCAAGTCCTGAACAAAATTCCTACATTGCAAAAATTCAATATAGATCACATCAATGAGTTTTCTAAATATCTACACGGCAAAAATATATATAGGGGATGGATCTGAGAAAGTTTGTACTTCTATATTGCTAGAGGATGGATCTGACTCGAGCAAAAACTTGGAGTTCAGGTTGTTGTCGAATGCAGCAACCTATTAAAGAACTTGATATTAATCACTGTGGCTTGTAGCTTTATCAGTTAATCAAGAAGAAATGCATAGCCTACAGAAAACTTACAACAGTTTTCTTTGCATCTTCAATCCCGAATAAGGTCAAGAATGGCATAGCGAGGTTTTCATTGGATATGTCGATATATATAAACATAAGCTGCACGGTAACGGGATAAACATAAATACAAAGAGAGGGTTTTACTAAATCAATTTGGCCTGTTAAAGATTTGGTATTGGAAAATACCTTTGATTTCAACTTTCTTGCAATATCTTCTAGAGGCTGGGCAAGAGTTTCAAAGTCATGAGTCCTCGAAAAGACCATAACCTAACCAAGAATGAGACCACAACTGTGTAAGCGAAAATAACATAACAGCCAACAGAGATAGAAAAAAAAAATGGCATTGGATAAGTTGAAAATGATAAAACTTCTCACCTGAAGCTTGACTGGACTGGAGTAAACACTAACGGTGTTGGATTCAGTCAATTTTGTAATCAACGGGAATTTGTTAATGTTCAGAAATTCCAATATCTTCTCCGTTTGGCAAGGTCCATCTGCATGACCAGTACATAAAACTCATAATTTGGAAAGTAATATACCACACAATAGAGTAAAAGCGTTGCATATTCCAAAACAAAATTGACAATAAGAAGCACTTTTTCGAACTTATAACTGGTTCTCAGGCTGTAATAATTATGATAGTAACGGAGACCTATTAACACGAGGGAGCTTACCGTATGCAGTGTACCTCTCAGCCTCACTTTTAACCATTCCAACAAAAACATCGTTGGCTTTAAGGTTAGGGAAGAGAAGCTTGGCAACATCACTACTGCTTGTTTCTACAAACTGGATTTCATTATCTAACGAAGCAGCTTTTACAAATTCATCATGTCCAGCAGAATCCTAAACAGACAACGTATCCAAATTACATTAAACCTTAGTCAAAACCAAATGAATCTATTCAAAGGATCAATATCTAAATACCTCAGACTTTTCGAATAGACCGAGAATGAAAGTATGATGCTTCTTCAGAAATTTTGAAGCTTCATCAATTGTATTAAGTTTAACAGTTGCTGCACCAGTCTTTTTCTGCACCCAAATCACTATCTCCTCTCTGAACACAAAACCAACATTTCAGAGACTTGGTAAATCGTTAAAAACAACAAAAGTCAAAATCAAATCGATCACTCAATAAAACCCCAAATTAGAAACTCAAGAGATCGCATTGCCAACAAGGTCCTTTAATCTCAACACTCCAATTCTCAAAACTTTTCTTAATCGATAAAGAAAGTAGCAAACGTACGAGGAAAATCCACCAGTGTAAGGCTGAGATGTGCCATTAACAAACAGAAGAAGCGTTGGGAAACCTTTAATCTCGAGCTGCGACGCCACTTTCGAATACCTCTCGCCGTCGATCTTAGCCATCACAACCATATTACTCATTTCTTTCAAATCCGTAGCCGCCTCAGCAAATCGCGGCATTAACTCAGCGCTTCTCGCACACCACGGCGCGTAACCTAAGACCATCACGTACTCGTTCCCATCGATCAATCTCTTCGTGTTGTCTCCGTTGAGCTCCACCACGATCCTCTGCGCCTTGCTCACAGTCTCCGCTTCCGATTGTTGCTCCGGTCGTTCTTCCTGCAATTGTTCGTCTACAGCAAGTAGCTGCTCTAGATCGTCTAGTTCTTCTACGGATCCGGCTTCGACGGTGACATCAGAGGAAGAACAAGCCACAATGATTAAGAAACCGAGGAGCAGGAGGAATGTGAAGATTGAAAATTTGGAATTGGGTTTTGGTTTCGTCAACATGATTGTTAGTGGGTGTTCGTCGGAATTTGAAAATCGGAGGAAGAAGTGATTCTTCTAAAATGAAGAGAAAGATCGGCGAAAGTGTTTGTGAATGTAAATCTCAGTTCTCACCACCATTTTACGGCGGGAGCCTATTGGATCAGTAAAGGAGTATTAATTATTAATTCTTAAACAAGGAAAAAAAAAAAACAACTTTTGCTTTTGACTTTTGAATATGAAGAACAACAAAAAAGATTTGTGAAAAACAGATCATTTTATCATCATCTGAAGTATCTACGATGATAATTTTACTATTTAAAGTGTCTTCAGTAGTCAATCGTTATTACATTTAAGTTACTACTGTATTAATGAAATTTTCAACCATTATGATTTGTTAACTATTTAAAATTTATGCTACTTTAGTTTGGTTAATAATTTCTCCCAAAAATCACGTTATTCCATCCGGTTTTATTTTGTTGTTGTCTAACCAGACAATAATCAAAAGTAAACCAAAACATAACCGGGATTATAAACCGAATATGATTAGTAAAGTAACTAAAAGTCGAAAACCATATCAAGCTCCCAAGTCCCAACAATATGAGCTGCGCCGCTATCATGAGCCCTAAATATTGGGCCCGAGTTTCTTTTGTCGGCCCATTTACCGACAAACAAAAACATTTGAGCCTCTCCATAATTTGATCACATGCAGTTTCTAAACTCCAAATCGGAATAGATTGATGATATATGAGTCTATGACCCTCTCCATCGTTATCCTATCAATCTCGAGGTATGAAAACGACGTGGACACACGTCAGATAGATCTTTACTACAACTCTGATGAGTCATCATATTCATACCTTATTTTCTTACTGCTCTTATCGTAACTATCAAAATCAGAACATAGCTGATCCATTAATGATTTTCACGACTCCTATTTTATCTCTTAAAGGGTTATAGAAGATTTGTCATGCCAAAAATAAAGTTAAAGATAAGAAGAGCGAAGGTTGAATATCTAACACTAATTAATCAAAAATAGATCTTATATGAATCTCTTTTTGTTTTAATCAGAAAGTTTTGAGGGGTATATTAAATAGTATATGTAATAAAGGATGTTGGAAGGAAAAGCGAAGGTGGAAGAGACAGATATGCCAGTGAAGATGCAAATGCAAGCAATGAGCATTGCTTCTCAATCTCTCGATCTTTTTGATGTCTTTGACTGTCAATCCATCGCTGCTCACATCAAGAAGGTTAGCTTTTTAATTCTTGGATGAAGATTCCCTGGCTAATACAATATGTTATACAACTTTGGTGTTATCTTTGGAATTCTAAAAATCAGGAGTTTGATGAGAGATATGGAAGTGGATGGCAATGTGTGGTGGGATCTAATTTTGGATGTTTCTTCACACATTCTAAAGGAACTTTCATCTTTTTCCATTTGGGAACCCTCAACTTCCTCATCTTCAAAGGCGCCACTCTTTAGTTTCAATATATATCATAAAGCATGTCCTTGTTTTTTTGTCTCTTAAAATATGAAAGTAGCTTTGTTTGTGTATATAGGAAGCTGTTTTCATTCATTTTTTTTTGTAAATAGATCTGGTTTCCAATAAAATTTTGAGATCATGTATCTATATAAGATACCTTTTGGGATTAATTATGATAATTAAACTAATTGGAAACAAAAAAAACTGACTAGGATTTAATTTAATAAACGTATGATAATTTTAATTTAATTTAGTACTAAATAAAATACTTATAGTACCATATTATAAACAATTTTATTATATAAAGCTATATTATAAACAATATGATCTCTTAAACTTCAAATGCGGAAAAGTGTATAATTATCTACGTGTTTTTACAATTTATAAATATTAAATTTTGGTTTGAAAAAAAAACTTGTCATGTGATTGTTTATATTAATTTATAAATTGTAGTTTGAAAAAATAAATTGAAATGAAAAATACATTAATTAATAATTGACATATTTTATAGAGATTTTTATGTGAAATCTTACCTCGTATAAGCGAGATGTGGCATATATTTTCATATTTTAACTTGGATCTTTCAAAGATCCGTAAGAATCATCTTTTTGAAGAGTGTTGAAAAATAACCTAAATATAAAAGATTAGTTAACAAAACCATGAAGAATGTCTATTTAATGGATACTTCAAACTGAAGTAAAATTACCTTCTATGATACATTTTTTATTGCATCGATGTCATTTCTTTTGGAAATGAGTTTGATTTTAATTCTTTCCAATATCATCTCAAACTTTTTCAGTAAGCTTTTAGCATGCTGCATGCTTGACACCTACAAGAGTCTCAAATTAAAAAAAAAATGTTTGGGAAACAGCATAAATATGATAATAACAAACTAAACAAATATGCATACTTTATCAATCTAAGATAAAGTCGATGAAAAAAAGACAGTCAAGTTTATAGGAGAACATCAAACTTCGTACAAAATCTCTTATGATTATAGTAGTCTCTAAAAAAAGTTGAGAATATATCTTAAAATCTCTCAAAACAAAATAAATAAAATTGTGTGAAACGATATTTTTATTTCTTTTGATTAAACAAAATTTATATATATATATATAAAATTTTGAAAAACAATGTTTTTAGTTTCTTTTCTTGTAACCTATCTCTGGCCTTGCGTACAATTTAAAAAATAGCATGGTTTTAAAACCATTAGTTAGCAAAATATGAAAAATGTTTATTTAAAATTACTTAAAATTGATTGTAAAGTTACCTCATATATAATGCATTTCTTTATGGCATCAATTTCATTTATTTTGGATTCTCCAATTCTTTGAGTAAACTTTTAGCATGTTTATGCTATAGACATGGGCATTATTCAAGTTCAAAATTATCTCGAAAACAAAAAATGATAAAAATAAAATAAAAAGATATTAACCTTAACATTGTTATTATAACATCATTTGTTTGAGAAATTGGTTTTCTTTCACGATTCATATATTATAAACAATCTTATTATATAAAGCAGTATTATAAACAATATGATCTCTTAAAAACTTCAAATGCGAAAAAGTGTATAATTATCTACGTGTTTTTACAATTTATAAATAGTAAAGTGAAAAGTTCAAATTGTATGTTTATCTTTTTCTAAATGCAAACACAGCATCTTAAATTATAAACTAAAAGTCCTATATTTGTTTATACAACTGTAAATGAGAAATAAATCAATGGGAATTATGGACAACGAATCAGTTAGTTAGTTAGTTAGTAATATAATGAGGCAAACAAAAACAAAAAAGAGAAAAAAACAAAGCATCAACAGAAGTCAACCTTAAAAGGCTATTCTGGATTTGCCAATGCCCTCGAGTATTATTACTACCACACGGTTTCATTCGTTGCTTTAATAAGTTTGTTTCTTCATTCTCTCTACAAACAACATCTGTTTTTTATTTCTTTTCGATGTCTCTCCCCTCTAAAAACTCTTCTTTGTTTCAAGTGGAAAAACAGAGAAATTCAAAAACAGAGAATCTCTTCTTAGATTTAAGAAAATCATGGAAATGGTGAAAACGGTTGACCAAGAACAACAAATCTACAAGTCGAGTTTGTTCGATTTCGACAACATCAAGGAGAAGAACTCTCCTAAACGCCACTTCAGGAAATGGAAATCAGGTTCGGCCTTGAGAATTGAAGATCCAGACATTAATGATGACATTGTTTTCAGGAAAACGCCAGTCTCAACCATCCTGCCTACGTTAGCGGCACCGCTTCGATCGCCTCTGGCTAGGGACGAGCCACCTCAGCCGTGTGAAGCAACCGATGATAAATTACAGGAAGAGGCAGGCAAGTTATAAACAAAAATTACGTATCCATGTTTAAAACTTTGTCTTAGATAAGTCTTCTTGAATTTTCTTGGATCGCAAGCTAAGACTGTAGTGGATTATTGCATTATATGTTGTTTCTTGGGTCAATTCCCAAAGCTAAGTGTCTTTTTGTGGTATTGTATTATCTGTTGATGTTTCATAGGTTAAATTGAGAGATTCATTAGAGAATCAGATATCTTGAGGTTTCTTGGTTCGCAAGCTAAAGACTTTCATAAGAGAAAACTGATGTTATTTTGCATTATACATATGTTGCAGAAAAGGAGCAGATGAAAGAAAGGTTTGCGAAATTGCTTCTAGGAGAAGACATGTCAGGTGGAGGCGAAGGTGTTTCGTCAGCATTAGCATTATCAAACGCAATCACAAATCTTTCAGCTTCTGCGTTTGGAGAACAACGGCGTTTAGAGCCAATGTCTGAGGATAGAAAAGAACGGTGGAGAAGAGAAATCGGATGGCTTCTCTCTGTTACTGATCATATAGTTGAATTCTCTCCAACACACCAAACTAATGAGGATGGATCTTCCATAGAGGTTTCTGAAAACATGTTCCTTTTCTTATTATACTTTATCTCAGAGAAAGTTTTGTTTCTTTCTGTGTCTGAATCTGAATCTGAATCTTCTCTTGTAGGTAATGACTACGAGACAGAGAACAGATCTTGTCTCCAACATCCCTGCTCTTAAGAAACTCGATGCTATGCTCATGGTAAGTTAAAACAAGTACTTAAAATTGCTTCTTTGCGTTAGTTTGCATCAAAAAGATATTAAGGTTGCAAAATGTTTTGCAGGAATGTCTTGATAAATTCAAAGATCAGGATGAGTTTTATTACGTAGCAACAGATTCTCCGGAATCTGAAAACAGTAACTCGACAAGGAACGATGATAAATGGTGGCTTCCTGTAGTGAAAGTTCCACCTAAAGGCTTATCTGAAACGTCGAAAAGGTTTCTACTGACTCAGAAAGAATGTGTAAGCCAAGTGCTTAAATCCGCTATGGCCATAAACTCTCAAGTTCTATCTGAAATGGAGATCCCTGAGAGCTACATTGACTCACTTCCTAAGGTATAAACCCTAAACCCTAAACTCTAAGAGCTATCAACACATTAAGAATCATCATTGTTGGATCCCTTTTGATTTGGTATCCTTTTTCTTACTGTACAGAATGGGAAAGCTAGTCTTGGAGAAACGATCTACAAAATGATAACATTAGACATGTTTGATGCAGACCAGTTTCTTCTTGAAATGGATTTATCATCTGAGTACAAGATTATTGATTTAAAGAACAAATTCGAAGCTTCGGTTGTGATATGGAAGAGAAAAATAGTGCAGAAAGACAACAAGTCGTCTCCATGGAGTGCGAATTTGAGTATGGATAAGAGTATGGAGAAAAGACAACAGTTAGATGAAAGAGCAGCAACTATCTTGCTTCTTATCAAACAAGGATTCCCAGGGATCTCTCAATCCACACTTGACATCAGCAAGATTCAGTTCAACAAAGTAATCTATCAAATAATAATCACATTAGACATATAATTGTTGTGTTTTGTTTAAATAAAATCTTTAATTTGTATTTGCAGGATATAGGGTTAGCTATACTGGAGAGTTACTCGAGAGTTCTTGAAAGCTTGGCGCACACGGTAATGTCGAGAATTGAAGATGTTCTTGAAGCTGATCAGCTAGCACAGGACCCTGAAATAGCGGTTTGTAAGAGGTATATAGTGAAGGAAACAGAGAGTCCGAAGAAGGAAGAAGAACCAAACTTTTGTCTTTTAGAGGAGAGACCAAAAAAGCCGAAGCCTATCGTTTCACTGTCTGAGGTAATGCAATGGAATTTCGAAACCAATGAACCAAAGAAAGAAAAGAACGATGCACCGTTCAAAGAGTCAGGCAAGAAACTATTGACCAGAGTGTCAAGCATAATCATGGCTAACAACAAGAAGACTAGTTCTTATCTTGAATCTCTTGGAACCACAAGGAGTCCAACCGCAGGACGATACTCTTGAAAAAAGATTTCTTTTGCAAAACATTTCAAATGTAAGAGAGAAACAGAATATACATAAAATCATTTAAAGGATTTGTAGTAATGAGAAATGTTTATGGTTTTAGAAGGGGAAAGAGAAGGTAACATGAATTTAAAAATTAGAGCTTGCCGCGAGGACCGAGCTTAGGCGGCTCCTGAGGACCTCTCTTGATAGGAAGAACATCGCCGGTGGAGGAAGCGCTGACATAAGTAAGCAAAGAGCCTCCTCCAAGAATCAAGAACTTGAGGAGCAATCCTCTCTTTGTGAATGGGGCAGCGAATGTCTCAAAGAACTTGCTCTACATGTAAGCAAAGAGAAGAAGAAAATCTTTTCACAATACCGTTTGAAGTATTAGAAATCAATTTAGGTTTTAGAGATGAATAAACTAAACCTGAAGAGAGTTGTAAGGAGAAGGAGCATCAGAGCCGTATACGTCCCATTGACCTGTTGTGTTTCCCAAATCTTCTAAGTCAAAGTAGACACTTTTGTCTCCATACTTAGCCACCACACCACCAGCCCTATTTACACATGAACAACCTCAAGCTAATTAATCATCACTATCTCTATCGTTTGATACACACTTCTTCTAACAAAAATCTATTGAATTTTCTAAATAAAATTGAGAGGAATCATGTGAAGTCATGAACTATGAAGTTTGAATTCCAATTTATTTTGTGGTTTTAGTAGAGCATTATTTAACCTACATTAATAGGTTAAGGAAGAGCTTTTAATTACCGGATGGATTTGGGTTTGAAGTTCAGGTGGGAAGGCTTGATGGAGAGCTTGGTTCCGGTGAGTGAGCTACCGCCGAGTCCCTTAATGGCGGCGGATGGTTTCACGGTGGCGACGGTTGCAAGAGACGCCATGAGCTTCGATCACTATTTTTTTGTTGTGTAACAAACAATAGGTGGTTACTTGAAATCTGTTGAGGGGATAGCCTTTGGTCAAAATGGATAGATTTTGATCTTCATCAGACACGTGGCAACTGAGATTTCTTCTCAAAGATTTGCTTATGCCACTTAGGAAATGCCACGTGGAATCTAAGTAAGATAAGGCTATCTTCTTAAGGTTCTAACTAAACACAGTTCCTGGCTTCTTGTTTGGATTTCCTTTAGTTTGTCACAGATCCGAAACGCATGTAAAAGTCCTTACTCCTTAAAGAGGTTTTGTTTTGGGCCCTTCTTTTTTGTTCATCTTGGAAAAACGCCTTAATGGGTTTTGGGTCCATAACTAGTTATATAAAAAAACAATTTACAGAAAATCTGTTTCTAAAATTTAGTCTAGAAATATTTTAAAGTGTTATTGGATAAATATCAACAATTTTTGTTTATATAATGATTTATCTGTAATTAAGTTGAAGTAGAATCAAAATTCGCTTTGAATTTAGAATGAGAGAACAAGATTCCTTGAGAGAGAGGAATCTAATTGAACCCGAAGAAATGGGAGAGGCCACTACTAGCAAGAGAAGAGAAGAGACGTATTTCTAATTGGAGTTTGTCACGTGATGGAATCTATTGGAATCCACAACATAAGTCACTAGGCTTTGTCCTTTTCCACACATGACTAGAAAATCTCGGAGATTCCAAACTTGTGGTGAGAGAGACATAGAGATGAGACTGGCCACCAATAAATTTTGAAAAATTTAGACACAAATTCTACGGTAAAATAACCATTGCTAATGCATAGGATCCGCCTAATTGCTAGCAAGTGCGTGCCACAACTACTCCACTTATAGAAATTTCGATTCGACTTACGTTGGGAATGATCTTATAAATATATTTTAATCGTCTGTATTTATTTTCTTGTAATTCCTTGAAAGGGGCATCATTTGGAGATAACACTCTTACATATAAAGATGGAAAAACAGAGAATGAGTAATAGCAAAACATTGTCGAAAGATAAGTAAAGACGGGAGGGAGAAGAAGAGCTGTTGCTAAGACACAGTATTATGTTTCCAAAGGAGGCTTGTATAGATATGGTTTGGTAAGACTAGATATGTGTTTTGGTGATGACGTAAGAATAATGTTTCGATGCAAATGCTGGAAACAAAATATGATTGATGCATACAAATACGTTAGACTGAGTAGGAGAATTAAAAACAAATTATGATAAACCTGTCGAGTTGGACCCAAATAATCGACAAGATAGACTTTACAGATAATATTGAGCTATGCGTATTGACGTCGATTAGCACAAAATTGACGATAAACTTAGGGAAAACGGGGAAAGAAAGAAATTTGTTTAAACAAAAAAGGAAAGTGCATGCCAACTTGGAGAGGTTTTAATTTAGTAGTATTTCTTTCACAAGTTGTGATAACTACTAAGTAGTTATTTCTCTCCAACATACTATTTTATACTGATCCATGTTCTGCATGGTAGAATAAGACACATATAACAAAAATGAAATTTAAAAATGCATAAACTAATAAGCAATGCTATATATACCTAGCTGTGTTCATGCATGTTACAAAACTGATTTGGAATTCAACATAACAGCTGCAACCTGCAATTGCAAGTTCCGAGGAGTAGTTTGTTAATTTGTTTGAGATATCGTACAAAATTCATTATGTTAACAATTGCAAAGTCAACAAAAAAAAAATATTGTATACTAAAGATCAATTAATATGATCAATGAATAATTAAATTTTGGTTTTTAATAAACTCTCAAATTGGTAAATTAAACTAAGAAGGGAAATGGTTAACAAAAATAACTGAAAATGAAACAAAAAAAAAAACTACGGAATATATATTTGTCTTTGAAATTTTTTCTAAACCATATAAGAAATGGGATCAGAATAAAAAATCAGATGGGGTTAATTAAAAGATTCTTACAATAAAAAACGTAAATTAATCAAATAATTTACGTTTAATTTTATTTTATTAATTTACCCTTCCTCGTAAGGGCCTATATAAACGACCTAATGCGACTCTTCTTTTCTCAATCACTCTCCGTTTATTGAGTTGTAAACTGTGAGAGATACGTTCATAGAAACATAAATAGAATGGGTGGGTGGGCAATCGCAGTACACGGTGGCGCCGGAATCGACCCTAATCTTCCGGCCGAGAGACAAGAAGAGGCGAAACAGCTTTTGACTCGTTGTCTCAATCTCGGCATAACAGCTTTGCGTTCAAATATCTCCGCCATTGACGTCGTCGAGCTCGTCGTACGCTCTCTTATCTCACAATTATTATTTTCTCTTTATCATGCGGCGGCGTTTGTTGATTTTTGCGTTTCGTTTAACGATTCACATAGGTGAGAGAATTGGAGACGGATCCTCTGTTTAATTCAGGCCGTGGATCTGCTTTGACGGAGAAAGGGACGGTGGAGATGGAAGCTAGCATTATGGACGGTACAAAGAGACGATGCGGTGCCGTTTCGGGGATAACCACCGTGAAAAATCCAATCTCTCTCGCTCGTCTCGTCATGGACAAATCTCCACACTCTTACCTTGCTTTCTCAGGTGCAGAGGATTTCGCCCGCAAACAGGTTTTTACCCTTCCACTTTTTATTCTTAACCACTCGGTTAAAATTGTCTTAACCGATTGGTTTATTATTATAATGAAGGGAGTTGAAACTGTGGACAACGAGTACTTCGTCACGGAAGACAATCTTGGAATGCTCAAGTTAGCCAAGGAAGCTAACTCCATCTTGGTATCATTGACTCAATCTCCACCGTTCATTTATTCCTCCTCGCACGTGTTTTTTTAATTGTTTGCTAATTTTTTTTTTTTTTTTTTTAGTTTGATTACCGGATTCCACCGATGGGATGCGCCGGTGCAGCAGCAACCGATAGTCCAATCCAGATGAATGGACTTCCGATCAGCATTTACGCGCCGGAGACAGTAGGATGCGTTGTGGTTGACGGTGAAGGACGTTGCGCTGCCGGGACATCCACCGGTGGTCTGATGAACAAAATGATGGGAAGGATCGGAGACTCGCCGCTTATAGGAGCTGGAACGTACGCGTCGGAGCTCTGTGGGGTTTCGTGTACAGGAGAAGGAGAAGCTATCATAAGGTCTACGTTATCGCGTGACGTGTCTGCTGTTATGGAGTATAAAGGACTTAACCTCCAAGAAGCGGTTGATTACGTCATTAAGCATCGACTTGATGAAGGGTTCGCTGGACTTATCGCTGTGTCGAATAAAGGAGAGGTGGTTTGTGGTTTTAACTCTAATGGAATGTTTAGGGGATGTGCAACGGAGGATGGGTTCATGGAAGTTGCTATTTGGGAGTGAAAGTATTTCATTAGTGTGATCTTAATCAGTCATCGCTTTATTGATTTGGTTATTCTTAGTAAAGTTAGGTAATTCGTTATCTTTAGTTCACTATTGATACGTGTTTATTGTGGTTTTTAATCTGTCGTTTCTCGTTTAAGGTTTTCTTGATATGTTCTCTGTACTTGTTGAATGAATTATCGAACTTGAGATGGAATTAGTAGTTATCTCTTATGAGTTGAATCTAATATTGTTGAACTTCATCTTGAGGCAATCTCTGAAAGTTTTAAGCACTTCTCTTTCCTTCTTCTCGTATTTATCTGCTTCATCAACACTTGTCTTGGTCTTACATTCGGAATCCTCCTCTCCATTGTATTGAGCATCTATCAGTTCGATCAATCTTCCACATGACTGTGTTTCTTCTTCCACATTACGGCTCTCAGACTCGATACATTTGTTATCTTCTTTATCATCAGGCTTTATACATATCATGTTCTGGTATTCTACGATTTTGAAGGAAAGTATGTTGATGAAGGCAAGCAACAGAGAATTGTAGATAATTTTAATAAGATCATTGATACCTGCATTGGATGTAGCTGCTTCTACGAGCAGTGAGCATATATCTACCAAGTCTGGAACTGTGGTGGTGTTTCCTAACCGGGACCTTTTCTTTCTGGTGTTACAGTAATCCAGTTAAATATTCTGACTATAAGGTGAAGGAAGAGGATACATCATTTAGGAAATGCAAAAAGTGAACCTGTAAGGGAGCTTAGGAGAGCTTGACACAGGAGCATTTAGAATGGAATTGTGTGGTATCGAACTTAACGAAGCTGGATAAGAATTCCACTGCTATTCCAGACAGAGAGAAAATGAGTATGCTGATATACAACCTAAACGTGCATATTCGTTTTGAAGTAATCACTTCCTCTGGTATACCTTTGGAGAACTGTGAGCAGAAAATCCAGGAGCGTGATTCATAAAGCCAGCAGTATAGTGGCTGTTAAAGCCGACATTTTCTCTGTTAGTAGATGTGATTCCTAGAGCTGCATTGATATTGTTATTGTTCTCCAATACAATGGCACTTGTTTCATTATAAGGAAGCATATTATCATCAAGTCCTTGGTAAAGCTTCCTGTTGTTTAGTCCCCAGTCAAGAACAAAAGGCTGGGACGTTTCACTGACATTCTTGCAGTTGATGCATTTACAGTTGTCTGAGCACAAAACGTTAGCCTGAAAGCATTCACAGTACTTCTTTAAGCACTTGGTTCTTTTGCATTTGCAGCCTCTCGAAAGCAGTCCAAGTTTAGTATCAGGTTCAGCCTTATACCAAAAAACAAAGTGCAGATCATTCAAGATATTTTCAAATCAGATCATCCAGTGTTTTCTGATATTCTAACTTCAATCTCACAAAGTGATACGTTTGAAGAAGATACCTACTTGCTTATCAATTAGTATGCTAGAAGCATTTCCATTGAAGGCATTTGGATTTCGATCTAATACATTGTCCATAGCTGCTTCTCTAGCATCATTGTTCTCAGATTTGTTATGACAATCAGCACAATCACAGTCGTCGCTACATAACACTCCTGATGAAAAGCAGTCACAGTACCTAATAACCAAACAACAAATTGTAATCTCAACTTAAACTTAACCTTAGATTGACATCTCTAGTGAGGTGATTTAGAACAAAAATGGTAAAAATCTGAACTAAATTCTACAGCAGATGATCTAAGAAAGCTCTTTGATGCTCTATTCAATACTAATTCTTGGATCGTAATTAAATATTTCCTGAAATAATCTTACAATTTTAAACATTTTGACTGCCTGCATCGACATCCTTTGTGCATCATCCTCCCAGCAATATCTTCTTCATCTGATTTATCCTTTGTTTCTGGAATTGCTGAAGACTCTCTTCTTCAAATTAGAGATCAATCAAGAGATTAGAGAGCACAAGACTACTAGTCCTCAATTCAAAATGATCAACGAAAGATATGTGTAAAGAAAAATGGCACAAAGGTGAAAAATACCGATACATCGGAGGAAAAAAGCAAGTTATCTGATAGGCGACTCCGGGAGATAACTCGAATTTCGTAAAAATAAGCTTCACAGGATTCTCCTCCGTCGCGATTTCCTCAATTTGGCCTACTGAATTGAGAATCGGTGAGAAATCCTCAGGCGATTCATAGATCAGATGAATGAATGGAGAATCGCCATGGCTAGCACCGAATCAGAAGCAAATAGATTGCTGGGTCCTAATTGGAGCTCGCTGGAAAATTTGAAAATCAAGACTCGAGAGAGTGTGATCTTGGAGGGAACGAGGGGGAAAGTTTTTTTTTTATTGCTATCAACGGTCAGGATCACAGCGTTGGAGCTTAAATGTTGTTAACCACTAATCAGTAATTACCAAAATTAAATTTGCTTAACCACTCCCATTTGGCGATTTCTTCTTCTGAACACTTTTCAGTAATTTTCATCGCAGAAGAAACACGCCACGTGTTAAACGCTTCTGAAGAAAGTCGCGCCAACGCTTCAGTCGCTATTTCATGATCCACGAGGCAAGGTGCCAAGGCGCTTTTTCGCGATTGCAACCTAAGAAGAACGGCTACGTAATTTGACTGTACGACTATGGGGAAAAAGGACGAAACATTTTGATCGATAATTTCAATAGTTTTTAACGAACCACATTACTGCTCACCTAAAAATGACCGCTACAATATTAAAGAGCTTCAACTACGTCTCTTTAATTAACAACTCTCGACTCCAACACAGCTCCACAATTCTCTCCTCTCGTCTTCATCGATCCCAGCCAGCTACTTCGTTTTTGAATTCTGGGTTTCGTTTCTTCCAATCTAATCATCTCTTCTGTAAGTTCTCTTTCTTTGTCCGAATTTTCCCCCTGTAATTATGATCTGGCTCTTCTTTTTTTTTTTTTTTTTTTTATGTAGATTCCCTTTTCTGCTTTTTTTTCTTAAACGCATGTTACGTGTTCGACGAAATGTCTTAAAGATTCGTGCTTTCGGTATATAACGTTGATCATCTCAATATATTGAAAATCCTCAGCATCTTCTCTTGATTTATTTGGATCTGTTCTTTGAACATCTCTTTTGTTTTTACATTTCTTAGTCGGAGATATCTTTAACCTGAAATGATCCATGTAATCAATGTTGCAGCTTCACAGGCTGGTTCACTCATGGAAGTGTTTAAAGCAGCTTTTTCACAAGGGTCTAATTCTTCTGATAGAATAGCGATTAAAGCCGATGGACAGAGTTACTCTTATGCTCAGCTAACATCGTCTGCCTTGAGAATATCTAAATTGTTCTGCAAAGATGATACTACAAATGTATGGTAATTGGTACTTGAAGCCATCACAATTTTTATTTTGTAAAGTCTCTTATAGGGTTCTCGTTTTTGACTTCTCTCTTTACTAAATGTCTTAGGGAAGTGAAACTACCAAGTACCAAGGGTTTGGTAGTCTTAAAGGAGCTAGAATTGGAATTGTGGCAAAACCTTCAGCTGAGTTTATTGCAGGAGTCCTTGGAACATGGTTTAGTGGTGGCGTAGCTGTTCCACTTGCACTCAGCTATCCAGAAGCTGAACTCTTACATGTGATAAATGATTCAGTATGAAATCTATTAGCCTTCCTATCTTCTTGTGCTTTAGTTTCGGCTTTATGGCCTCACAATCTTCACGAAATTGTTGGTTTGATTGTCCATGTGGTCATTCTTAGGTATTCCTGATCTTAGTTTTCTGATCTCAGAATTTTAATAATCCAAGTTCTTGGTTTTTCTAGCATCCGTTGTTTGTCCCAAGACTATAAAGGGTGCCCTGTAGAACAAAGTAGAAAATATACTAGAAAACCTAGGTTTTTTCTGGTTGGCTCTGTCTTGTACCATTTTCAAGCTTAGCAAAATAAGGGTGCCTTATGTTGCTATTTACTCTCGAATAAGAATTATCAACATTTTCTTGGGCTATAAACTTGTTGTCTCTTGTTTCTAGGATGTAACACTGTTATTGAGTACAGAGGACCATAGTGAAACTATGAAAACTGTCGCAGCAAAGAGTGCTGCTAGATTTCTTCTGATTCCCCCTGTTGTTAACTCAACCTCGGAAACTGTTGCTCGCAATCAGTTTCAGGAGGACAGTTTTGAAACAGAAGGAAAGTTTCTTGGTAAGATTTTGAATTTACTTAAAACAAAGAACTTATATTTTAAGGCAGCTCTTTTAGTATCTGCCACCATGCATTCAATAAATTATTGGTCTGTCTTTTCTGCATCACATCAGCCTTGATTTGTGCAGATGATCCAGCATTGATCGTCTACACTAGTGGTACAACTGGTAAGCCAAAAGGAGTTGTCCATACTCACAAAAGCATCAATTCCCAGGTATATATCTGACCACCATATGCCGCTCACATCATCTTCAAAATCCACTCGACCTGCATTACAATGTGGCTGCATATATCGAACTGATAAAATTTGTGATCTCTTCTGACCATTAGAAGTATTTCTCTGTCTCTCCAGTGAGTAAGCGAAGTTATGATGTACCTTCTAAGTTATAAGCTTGCATATGGTGCAGGTTAAAATGCTAACTGAAGCTTGGGAGTACACATCTGCTGATCATTTTCTCCACTGCCTCCCACTACATCATGTTCATGGGCTTTTTAACGCTTTATTTGCTCCTCTTTACGCGCGGTCTTCGGTAACTTATACTTTCCATATTTGCTTCGGCTTAGTCTTTCAAAATACATTAATTTCTAAAACATCAGGCTGGTTATAGGTTTTAAATTTATGTTTACATTCCTCTTTGAAGGTTGAGTTTCTGCCCAAATTTAGTGTTAGTGGAATCTGGCGTAGATGGCGTGAATCATATCCGGTGAATGATGAGAAAACCAACGATGCCATAACTGTATTTACTGGTGTAAGTCTTTGTTTTTGCTTTTATCCTTGAAGACTACTAGTTCATGCTTTAGTTGTCCTGCCTCAAGTTAATTGTTTGATTTCATGTTGCATAAGCCTTTCTTGAACCTGATATAGCAACCTTTTTAAATGTTTATATTTTGGTTAATAGTAAAAGTTGTGATAAACAGGTTCCAACCATGTATACTCGGTTGATACAAGGTTATGAAGCAATGGACAAAGAGATGCAGGACTCAAGCGCTTCTGCTGCACGGAAGCTTCGCCTAATGGTAAGCAAACAAATACCTCCTTGAAAAGCAATTCCAGCTTAGCGATTATCATTTCTCTTCTTAGACGGCTGTTCTATTTTCAAAATTTGGTGAAGATAGTGCTTGACATGTCTGCTGATGAAATACATTTTCAGATGTCTGGCTCCTCTGCTCTCCCTCGACCGGTCATGCATCAATGGGAAAGTATCACAGGTCATCGTCTTTTGGAAAGATATGGCATGACTGAGGTAAGTAGAGTTTCCTATTTCTTTTAGTTACCACAATGCAATACCTTACAAAAGGTCTATTCTTAGTAGTTACATCTACTGATGTCCAATTTTCGTCCAATATTCCCAGTTTGTGATGGCAATATCAAACCCTGTACGAGGTGCACGGAAGGCAGGTACTGTCGGCAAACCGTTTCCCGGTGTGGAGGTCAGTGAGCTCTATTTTTTTAACGTCCAAATTCAATGCCTTTTAAGTTTTAACTAATGCCACACAGCTAAGGTAGTAATACTGTGACACAATGCTGTAATACTGAAAAGGTGTCTGTAAACATGATAGGCTAAAATTAAAGAAGATGAAAATGATTCAAATGGAGTGGGTGAGATTTGTGTTAAAAGCCCATCTTTGTTCAAAGAGTACTGGAATCTTCCAGAAGTGACTAAAGAATCGTTTACGGAAGATGGATACTTCAAGACAGGAGATGCTGGTAGAGTGGATGAGGATGGATATTTCGTGATTCTAGGACGTAAGCAGAACCCCTAAGTACATTCAAACACTATTTTTGTGCTCCTTTGCTTGACATCTTCTTTTCTCTGGTGTCGATCAGGCACTAGCGCTGACATTATGAAAGTTGGAGGATACAAATTATCTGCCTTAGAAATCGAATCAACCCTTCTTGAGGTAACACATTAACATCTATTTGATTGTTTGAGGTCATTGGAGATATCAGAAGCTCTTTTCTCCTTGGGAAGTAGAGAATGGAACTTTAGATGACTAAACTGAGAAAATCTCATCTTTAACTGAACTCTGGCTTGTTGTACAGCACCCTACAGTTGGAGAATGTTGCGTATTGGGGTTACCAGACAAAGATTATGGGGAAGCCGTTACTGCGATAATTGTAGCAGATAATGAAGCAAAGAAGAGAAGAGAAAAAGAGTCAAAACCTGTAATGACCTTAGAAGAACTCTGCGGTTGGGCTAAAGACAAGCTTGCTCCTTACAAGGTACTCTTTGAAAATCTCCCCAGATGATATCAAAATACACTACAAACAGTCTTGCTCATCATTTTCTGTCTTTTTAGCTACCAACACGTTTACTAATATGGGAGAGCTTGCCGCGCAACGCCATGGGAAAGGTAACTAAAAGCTCTCTCAAAGTTTTTTTTCCCCCCTAAATCATATGAGAGATGCTTGTTTGGTTTTACCAATAAGAATCATTCTTATAGTGTTATGAATGTTTTTTTTTTCTGAGTTGCAGGTGAACAAGAAAGAGCTAAAGAAATCTCTGGATGATCAAGAGTGAATTCTCCAACAATCATGGATCTCTCCCTTACTTGTTGTCCTTGGACTGTATTACACAGAGTCACAGATGCATAAAATGTATTTTCCTTTTCTAGAATCATGTATTTGACTTAATAAGTTGAAGCTCAAAAGTCAAAAGTATCAATCACCAAACTATTTGGAAAGTAAATCTTAATGATATGTCTCTGTTACTCTGACTTATCACCATGAAGAACAAATCGTTAAGTGCGTTTACTTAAATTCGACATTGGCTAAAGGGTAAAATGGTAATTAAGTAGTGATCCAATAATAAATTCCACTCAGAATTTGCGTGCTTGTATTCCCCTTATGTTCAATTGGCTCTCATCTCACGAGCATATATAAAAAACGTAGGAAGAAGAAGAGATATGGTAGATTCCGCGATCCTGAATACGACGTCGTATCTCAAGGAGATAGCCCAAGGAAAAGGCGATTGCGAGTTCGAGGTATTAATCCTCCATGGCTTAGAGCTCATCCATGTCGGAAAAGGAATCTTACGATGTAAATTACTCGTCACTGATCGCGTCACGGTAAAAATTTTAAATTTACCTATTTGAGGCGGTCTTTTTTTTTTTTTGATTGGCGAATATTATATTATTAACTACGAGATGATCGAGCTAATTCTTAGGGAGAAGATGGAACATTTCACCCTGGAGCCATGACGATGGTGATGGACACGATCGGAGCTGCTGCTGTATACTCCGCCGGTGACGGACTCTATTCCTCTTTCGATCTTAACTCTTCGTTTTACTCAACGGCCAAGATTCAAGTTCGCTTTCATATCCTCATTTTCTCGTTTTCATATTCCAAAATTGTTATAATAAAAAATTAGTATATCAGGAAAGAATCGCAATCGTAACATGAAAATTACGAATTAGGTAAATGTCATTGAGTTTTACTATATATTATTACGAAGTAGTAGTAATGATTATAAAAAGTTATAAATAATAAATTGCAGGAAATAGTAGAAATAGAAGCAAGAGTGAATGGATCAAACGGAGGGTTAAAGTCAGCTGTGATTGAGATTACAAGACAAGGAAGTCGACAAATCATAGCCACAGGAAGATTATGGATGGCCCCACTTGGCGTTAAAGTCAAACACAATGCTTCTGCTCTTAGTAAGCTTTGATTTTTTTTGTCTCAATTAAACGAAAACGATGATTCAATTACCATTTTCAAAATTTGATTATTTTTTTAATCAAATATTATCATACACACACAATGGCATTTTTTTTTTTTTGTAAGAAATAAACACACCCATTTAAATCATTCTCTACATCCTAAATCCAAATCCAAGATATATAATAATAACCTAATTACATACATACATATATAATATAAATTTTACAACACACACCATTTTGTTATGAACCAATGGATTTTACTTGTTTAATTTAACTTCATCTTCTTCTTCTTCTTCTTCTTCCCTCACACCATTAACCTTATCATTTCTCACCTGATCCACCGTTGGACCATACGACCAGCTACACACAACGTAATAGATGACATTAACGAAGCTCAAGATCGCTAAAACCCAATAGTAATAGTCGTAGTGACCCTTGTTGATATTATCTTCAATCCAGCTGACGTTGCCTTTCTTTGAGCTATTCTTTACCACATTGAGGATCATACTAGCCAATATATTAGCCACTGCCATTCCTAGACCGAACAGTGAAGCAGCAATGCTCGACATGCTTTTAGGAAACTCCGTATAGAAAAACTCGGTCTGTCCTATCCCGGTTAAGGCCTCTGCTAAACCGTGTAGCACATACTGCGGTACAAGCCACATTGCCGAGATGTTCACGGTTGCATTGGAGTTGTTTGCAAGTCCTTCGCTTATCGCAGTTTTCCTTCTGTAGTTCTCTACAGTTGCGGAGATCGCCATTGCTAAGAAGGATATGAATAGCCCTAAACCCATTCGAATCTTGACATTAACCCTAACCGGTCTGCCTCGGATCTTGGAAGCTAAAGGAAGGATTGCGCGGTCGTAAAGAACGACCCATGCGATTAAGGCTATGATTGTAAACATACCGAAAGAACCAGCAGGGATTTGGAAGCTCGAACCGTTGCTCAGATGCCTATCCATTGACTTGGCTTGAAGCAACTGAAACGAGTTCTGGCTAACGTTTATCGACATCATTATTCCCGTGGACCATACGGGTATCACCTTGACCAACGCCTTGAGCTCCTCAACTTGGTCCGTTGTGCATAGTCTCCATGGATTGATGGCAAAACCATCAGAACCAATGTCTTCCTCGCGGTTTCTTATGACACAAGCTTTGTTCAAAAACCTAATAATTGCCAAATAGTGTCAAAATTCAAGAAACCAATCTAAACTATATATATATATATATATATATGTGAGTGAATATGATTTCATTTTACCTCAGTTTGTCACTTGGAGCTTTGAGTTCAGAATCTTTAAAGCGATGATAATAATCGTTGGAGTCATGATCCGGCAAACTTAACTTCCTGTTCACGTAAGCAGCAACAGCCACTTGAGCTAAACCGGTGAGCAGACTCTTGGCCACATTGCGTTTAACGTAGAGAGGAGAGGCAACAACAAACAAGAAACCCGCGAAGAGCATGAGAATCGCGGGTATTCCAAACCCGATTCTCCATCCTAGATGATCTTGAATGTAAACAATGACCGTGAAAGCGATCAAGACAGCAACTGATGAAGAAGCGTAGTACCAACCAAAGAAGCTCTCAAGAACTCTCTCATTCTTGGGATTATCTTTGTCGTCTAATTGATCAGCACCAAAGGCTAAAGAACATGGCCTGATTCCGCCGGATCCAATCGATATTAGAGCAAATGCGGAATACAAAAGAGCCAACTGAGAAGATGATGCGGAACCGCAGTTGGTTCCGGCTGCTGCTACACACGGTAATGGCTTCACTTGTGGTAACATCGCCGTTAGCCATAGAATGACCATCCCCTGTAATGTTTTTATTCAGACAATTTATATAAAATCAGAAATATATAGAAAATACTCAAAAGACATAGTCTTAGTGACAAATTACGAATAAAAATGTAGTTTTAAATTTATTTGTAAAATCTGTAGATGTCTTTAAAGAAAAAGAACTTCCAAGAACAAGAATCCGAGATTTAGATTAGATGAAATCTATATGTACGTCAATCTTGTCATAATCATACGAGAACATTATTTTCATTCGGAAAATGATTGATATTCGAGATGAATGATTGCTAGAGATTTCAAAATCAATTGATGTCACGAAGTAAATGGTAAGGTTTTTTCAAGTGGGTGAAATAAGTTTGATCAAGAATGGGACAACTAGTACAAAAACATGGGTCACCAATAGATATTGCTTTCAGTATTAACACTTATATGTTGGCCAAAACTAATGTCAAATCCTTAAATGGTGGCAAAGGTGGGTCCACGTCAGCTTGACCCATATATGTATATATATGGACACATAAATAATGAAAATAAAATCAACGAATAGAAGAAATAAGAAATCATATATTTCATATGAGATTGAGGCAGTATGGTCACTCACAATCACAACTTGCAAGAGAAAGCCCACAAGGCCATTAACCACAAGGAAAACAACCAAATTTTAAAGAAATAAATAAAAGTAATAGTTATGAAATACTTTATGATTATTTAATACCTATTATTGTATAATCACATGGACATTTCAGAACACCTGGATTCGTATTTAATTTTACAGGCTTTGGTTATTTTTTATTTTCTATGGAAACAAAACAAATATTAAAAAAAAAAACGCTTTAGTTTTATTCGTTGGACAGCAATTTCAGGGCTGCACATGCAACATGTGAAATTTTGACTCTTAATGGAAAGAGGCTTCTAAAAAAGCTTAATCATTAACTCTTAAAATAGAAATTCCACTGTAGATGATTAGTATTACACTTAAGCAACTAAAACAGCTATTGATTCAGGAAACGAACGGTAAACAATTTCGGAAAATCTAGTTGAATTTTTTTACCATACCAAAAAAAATCAATATTTCGAGATTTTAAATAATAATAAAATAGTTACAAAAAACCTCGTACCATTTAATTCTTGGCCCTTAATTCTCTGACTTAGATTTTTATTGAATTCTCTTTTTTTGCTGTCGACGCAAGTAAAGTTACAATTATCTAAAGCCGAGTTAAGAAAACAGTAACACACCTTTACACCCAAATCAATCTAAACCGAAACTTTCCGTTTCGATTTCCAATTTTAACCCAAAAAAAACTAAAGTCTACTCCGTATTGATAATAAACCGGATAATCGTAATAAATAAACAATTTTCTTAAACTGTTTTAGTAAAAGTAACTAACTGCTTGTATTAACAGAGTTGAAATCAAACCGCCAATAGACCGGATTAAACCGGTTAAAATGAAGTGAGAAGAGGGAAAATTACCAGGAAACCGGAGAGAGAAGCAATGGCAATGGTGAGAAAGCGACCCAAATACGAATCTGAAAGAAAAGCTCCAACGAGAGGCATGAAATTAGTAGCAGCGACCCACATGAACAGAACAGTTTGTCCTTTGACAAGTCCCAATCTGTAATCAGTCATCAGATAAAGAATCATGTTCTGTAATAAACCATAGCTCGCCACTTTCTCGAACGCCTCGTTTGCTTCACCAATGAGTAAGAAGAAGAAGAAGAAGAAGAAGAAGAAACACTTTAAAGAATTAGAAAATCGATCGGTGAGAAGAAACAGAGAGATTTGACTGAAAAAGGAGAAAGATTTGTTACCAATGATGAAGGGCATAGTGAGAATTCCACCAGTGGCTCTTCTTCTTCTTCTTGGTTGAAGAATCTGCTTCGACTCTGTTTGATCCGGAGGGTTCTCCATTGTTACCTTTCAGCTGAGTGAGACGAAGAGAGAAAAAGAAAAAGAGAAAATCTTTGTCTTTGTGAGCGCTTTGAGTTAAATGCGATCTTATTTTTCAGTTCAGACAGCGAGGAATCTCTGTTTTCTGCGACGAGTGAGCAATAATAAATGGGGGATATTTAAATATATATATATTTTTTTTCTTTCTCCAGGCTAATAAAATAATATCTTTATTGGACGCCAAAAAAAAAAAGTATATATTATCAATTTATCCTAAATGGTTATTACTTTTTTTAGACTGGAGTTTATTATCCCATTGGCACACGACAAAATATGATTTTATATGGATTTTTCATTTTCAGTTAGAAATCAGAAAGAAAAAAAAAAGTTGGGGAAAACAAAAAAGTTAGATAAAACGTCATTTTCTTAATCTAGCTAAATACAAGTCGAAACATAAATGCCAGGAAAATATTCGTTTTTAAACAAAATATCTGAGTATAGATATGAGAATTAACTAGTACAATGATCTATTCACTTCAGAACCAGCAGACCGATCCACCGAGCGACCGCAGCATCTGGAATCCAGTCACCTCTAGTTGCCGAAGCTACAGCGGTGCTACATGCACTCATCGGAGCCATGGAGCACCGTTTCAAAAACATCTCTGTCGCCTCAGATTCGCAGAAGCTAATCAAGGCCATTTTAACGAAATCTTCTACCAAAGAACTTCATGGGATTCTACATGATATCCTCTCTATCGCTTCAAATTTCTCATCGATCTTTTTCAATTTCATATCTCGAAAAGACAATGAACAAACCGATGTTTTTAACACAACAGGCTTTGAGAAACTTTGTAAACTACCGGACCTAGGCCCATTTCTATATGGAATGCAGTACTTTGACACACACACACACACAAAAAAAAAAGGATATAAAAATTAACATATACAGTAATACAGATCTATATTTTTCTTTTCTTTTTTTTTTGTTTGTCAAAGAAATGTATAATTAGCTTTAGTACATTGTATAATTTGTACATCCAATGATGTTCCATGTTACTTATGTCGAACAAAAAGGTATCGTGTTATTGACTTTTTTTCTTTTGAACAAAAAATCCAATTTTTATCTTTCTTTTTTTTCAAATCAGTAGAATATCTTGAAAAAAGAAAGAAAGAATAAACTATGTTAAAGATTACTTTTATTCAGAAAAGGTCGTAGAACAATATCTTGCGGGAAGTTCATTATTTCACTTATAAATAGTTAGATTTTTCATTTGTAAGTGTTGATAATAATTAGAAGAGGGATGATTATAAGGTTTACAAACGAAAACATAAACTGTTCACAAGGTTTGGTTATAAGAGTTATTAGATTGTTGTAAACAGTTACGTTTGATTGCCAGAAGCATATACAGTAGTATTAAAAAAGTTGAAATACTAGGCAAAATTAAAATTTTCATCAATTTATTCTTAGTTGCCTCCAATTTTTTTATCTTGACTCGGCGGTGTTACTTGAATATTTCACAATGGGTTAAAGAAAACTTAAGTGAAGGGTAAGAGACATTTTTCTCCAAGGAAAATATCTTCTTGACTGGTCAAATAAGAGAGGGATCCAAAATATTAGTTGTTTTCAATATTTGTTATCTTCTAAAGATGTCTTCTAATCACATCTAAAGAAATTTGACCCCCCAAAAAAAAATAGACCTAAAGAAAATAATGTTTACGATCGCTTCAACTTAAAAGGTTATAAATGTGAATCATTACCCCTAAACCCCAAAAAAAAAACTAAACATGTAAATAGCTATCTTTTGGAAATCACATCCCATTAGTAAAAGAAACGGATCAAAATCATCACAAAAGTTTATTAATAATTGAGAAAAGAAAACATCCCATGAGGTTAACAGCTTTTATTTTGGCGGTCTCTCTTCTTCTTTTCTTGACAAATTGAAACTTTCGTAATTTAGTTTCCTTTTATTTTCAAAGCAAAAATGGATTCGTCGTTAAAGTAAGTGCAATCATATTTAAAGTTGTTGCTTCGGTTTCTCAATATCACACTAACAAGTCAACATCTCCAAAGGGTCGGCCCAAGAAAAATAAGTAAAATATTAGCATAGTAGCATAGTTTGCTCATTATAAAAACATTTTATCACAACCATGTAACAACTTATTTACTTTTATTGACTCCATGAATAAATTTACATTTAGATGTTGAATATTCACATGTGATCTATTGATCTTGATTGTGAATGGCGATTACATGTTTGTAACTGTATAATTTTCTCCCTATCTAAAAAGTTTCGGACTTTACGATCTATAGTAACTTCGAATAAGTGACTATCCTAAATTAAATTAGTTGTTTGTTTCCCCCAAAGGTTTATCAGAATATAATCGGTTAAACTATCCATTGATGTGACTAAATTCTAATCACGAATGCAAACATGCATAACAAACATTCATCAAAACTATTATCCACCAAACAATACTGCTACACTTGAAATATGAAATAGTGAAGTGTTTATATATACTAATATAATCTGTGGATAAAAACAGTATAGCACACTTATAGTGTATATACTATTTGATTATCCACTAAAAATGTATAAATAGTTTCCACATAAAATAGATGATTTAATTACCATTCAATAATTAACTGTAGATCATTAGCTATATGAAAGTTTCTGACATACCCGATTTTTTTTATTTTTTTGTCACACTGACAAACCCGATTTTAAAACCTCAAAATATTACTACGAAATTAATTGGAAACTGAAAAATGAAACAACCAAATTTGAATGGAAAAGTTTGTACGAAATTGAGGACGGTGTTTATGGCAGAAGACTCGCTATATTATTACTAGAAACCAAAACTAAAATTTCATTATCCAAAATTTCTTTGTGGTATTTATTGCGTCCACATAAACAGTTTAAATACCAAATACCTGAAATTTAAAATATTGGAATTAATCTAGACATCAACTTTACATTATCCGATTCTTAATTAAAAGTATTAAAAATCTATTAAAATAAATTATGGAATTATTTAAAAACAAAAGGTGAACAAAAAGCCATAATGATGAGAGTGACAGGGTCATTTGCCTTGCACGTGGGCGTTGGATACTCTGCAATCTCCCTTTTTAGCAAACTTATTAATCTACTCATTGTGTCATTTTTATTTTCAATTTGTCATCATCAGAACTAGTATAGATATGTTAAGTAATTTGTGATTATTTAACTTAACCTCTTTTTTTTTGTTAAATAAATTTACATCATCTCTTCCAGAAATAAAAACTCAAAAGCCAAAACAACTTGAAGAAAAATCGAGCAAACTCTGTTAGTGTTAGATCCGAATTGAAGTGAGCGCTAGATATGGAAAATAAAGTAATTTATAAACAAACCGAAACACTGTCGACAAAACAAAAAAAAGCATAAGCTAAAATATTTTATTTTACTATTTTACTCACTCTTCAGCGTTTATAGAAAAGTAAAAGAAGGCTGTGAAAAATACGATGCATAGAATATGGCAAACATTTAGCTTTTCTTTTAGAAAGAGTGAAAACATATATTTAGTCCTAACGAGTAAACACATTTACAGAATCATTTTTTTAAATTTGGATATATATAAAAATGGTGTGAAAGAGTGAATGTAGATTGTGGACGAAGATAATTCTGGGACACTTCCAAAAGAAGAAGACTGTAGAAAATGAAGTGTCTGAAACATTATTATTATTCAAAGATTGCTTGACTTATACGCCAACTCCTCAATTTTCCTCTATTTCTTACTTCAAGAAGGAAAGGTCTATTGAGGTATGTGTCAGGTTTCAGACTTGTTTTTCTCCTCGAATTCATTTTTCTATTTTTTATTTTTTATTTTGTCAGTCTCATTTTTCTCACCTACTCTACTACTTTCTTATTCAATGTTTTCTCCATATTTTTTTTACTCTCTTCAAAACAATATTTAAAACTCCATAGTTCAAAACTGGAAGCATTTAGGATAGTGTTTTTTTTTTAAACTTTTATTTGAAGATAAATTTGACTTCCGATACAAAAGATTATAATAAAGAAAAAGAAAATCAACAATGCGGTTTACTTTACTTACAAATTCACGTGCTTTCTCTTTTCTTTTTCTTTTATTGATCTAAATCCATGAACATGCCTTTGATATTTCTATTGTCCCCTTTCTTTTCAAAAGTCAAATCAATCTATTATCCTAAATCTATAAAAATTCTTGTCACATTTTTTCCGAAACTTTCTATTTTATCCTCGGAATCAATGATCGTAAAATCAAACGTTAAATCATCATATAGAAAACAAGAAATAATATTTTAACTGTTCGTGTCCTTTTTAATTCATCAAACTGGTTTGGTGAAAATACATTGCCACACAAAAAAAAAAAATCATTTAAAAAGCTAGTAAAATATAAGGCTCTTCTTAATTCAGTAACAAATACTCCATTTTAATGAGATAGTAATAAAAATGGTAGAGTTCCATTTTATCGATAATTTTGAACTTTTTAAAAAGTGGAAATTAAAAGAGGTGATTTGTCTTGTAAAGTCTCCCATTGTTTTAAGGGTTGCACAAAAGAATGTCTCTCGCAATCATGAAATGAGCTGTGTTACATCACTCTCTAAATCCTCTATAGATTTTCCCTTCTTTTTCTTTAGTCGTATACGTCACTTCAAATATTTTATATTCTTCTAATATACATTTTCTTCGCTTTTTTTCTTCTTCTACAAGAATAAAATTATATTGCATCATTATTTCAGGTACATCTGTGACAGTAACTATATGTAACAACAACAAGAAAGAAAAAAAAATATACGTCTAACGAAAATCAATGTGCTGTCTCTCTCAACTAACGCAATATATGATGATGGGAGTTAATGTTGCTCATCAATCATCATAGCAATTAATTAATGGCTAAGCTACGTGTCTAAATTTAGTGGGTTTGGTTTTGAGTGTTAGAAACTATAGGGAGTTGGTGAAATGAATAATGGAGTATTAAGATGAGTAAGATCAAATTTGAATAATATTTACTAGGATAGATTAGTGGAAATGTTATAATGTATGGTTGAATTATTTTTATAAAAAAAAAATGAACCAAAACAAGAGGGAACAAATAATGGAGATGAGAAAGCAATAAAGCAAGGAGAGGACAATAAGGCGAGGATAAGCATTACCTTCCATTTCTTCTTGCCCCACGTTACCTTTCTTATCCCTTTTTATTCATTTATTTCTTTATTTCGCAACTTCAAATAAAATAAAATAAAATAAATACAACTATTATTGTTTTAAACCAATGTATCACTCACTAGCAAAATAAATGTTTTGAAAAGAAATGGTTTGAACAGTTTAATCCAGTAATAAATGTCCACATTATTTTTAAATTTCATTCAAATCATTATAGGCATTCTTTTTTTTTTTATGGGATACAAATTCTATAATTTATAAATAACAAAAAAGATTTTGAAACTTCCATCAATATTTCTTTCATTTCTTCATTACACACACACACACATATATATATATACATACATATATATAATACAAAAAAAAAACTTGGAAGAAGATAGAAAGAAGGGTTTTGAATGATAGTGGTCATTCCGAATTCTCAAGCAGATTCTTCGGACCACTCGTGCAATGTAGCAGTCTTGACGCCTATATTCTTCATGTCAAGAATATTCGCTGATCCAAAGAAGTAACGACAATGTTAGTTCCTTTTCGAAGAATGACAATTACGAACAAAAATAATATTCAAGATTCTAAAAACAAAGGTCCTGATAGTTGATCATTACGACAATGCAGCCAATTTCCTTCAGTTTCAATGTTCATAGATGATTTTATAAAAACCACAAAGACAAACCACCAACAGTAAAAGATGATGATGATGGGTTTTTACCAGTATGAATCCCTGGTGTTGCAGCAGCTGTAGCATCTACAATAACAGTCACACATGTATAATCCAACGGCACTGCATCAAAAACCGTTTGCCGGATACAATTCGGCGTTTGAACACCTGAACAAAAGGGTTACAAGAAACAGCAGAGTCCAATAAAAAAAATCTTCACCAGAAGAAGAGGCATGATGAATTGGTCTTTAGACTCTTTAACATACTCACCAGAAATCACTAACTTGCTAATCCCAGAAGTTTGTAAGAAGGAATGAAGATGAGTACCAAGAAAGGCACTGAAACGAGTTTTCACAATCTTATAGTCTTCTTCTTCTCTGATGATTAATCCATCTACCAACTCTGCACCTACGTTGCCTTTAACAGTTGGTCCAACTTTCTCAGAATTGTAAAGATGGCGTCTGAATAGTTCAACATCTCTTCCTTGAGGATCATGTTCTCTAACAACCTAAAACAAAGTAAAACACTTTGTGTTAATTAAGACTACCCCCACACTGAATCGAGATTGTTTTTACTTCTGTCTCATATGATTCATCAGCATCTAACAATGTAAACCTATCCCTTAACCTTCGAATCTAAAGCCGGAATTATTCTACAGTGTCGAAAAATTGGAACTTTCATATAGCACAATCCATTAATTGCAGATTTTCTAATTTCTCAAAGAAGTTCCAATACAGAAATGAACAAGTCCATGGCATGAGAAAGGACAAAGAGAAATGGAAAAACATACCCAAATTACGAGAATACCACGCTGCCTCGCGAGTTCGACCACGCTAATAACATTAGGAACTATGGATTTTCCTCCTTTCACTTGCAGCACTGAATCTTCCTCTATGAAATCCTTCTGCTCACAAAAATAAGAAGACGACAAAAATAGTTCATACGTCAATAATAGCCCAGCGAAACACTCGAATTCAACCCTATCACACAGAGACCTGCATATCGATAACGAGTAGAGCCGTATTCTTCCATCTCTCGTCCATGGTTCACAAAAACCCAGATGAGAAATTGAAAGCTAATTCGAATGGTTCCAATTTCTTCAGTTTTGACATTGCGTCGACGAAAATGGACTCTTGGCCCATAACTTGTCCTTCTCGCCCAGCCCAAAAATAAAGAAAACACAATCCTCGTTTACATTTCGCCGATTTTAAGTATCGGTTTAGAGCAAACTGATTGGTATTGAAAGAACCGGACTGACGTTGCCTATTAAAAATTTCAAAACCTGCTGAAGATTTCACAACAGAGTAAGAGAGACTTTTATAGAAACCACAGTAGAAAACAAATCTCCTGTATTAACAAACTTTTAGTTTAAGTTGTAAGAGAAAATTAAATAAGCTAAGGAAAAAGAGGAAAAAAAAAAAGAGTCGCTTCTCTTTTGCAGGAATCACACAATCTCTATGATCCGGGATTGGATATCTGAAGGTAAACCATTTGAGTATAGCCATTGAACACTGACTTGTCCTGCCGACCTAAACCGAGTCGTTGGAACAAACGGTGTTTGCCATCTGCTACGATTGGTGGAGTCGTACGAGCAGGGTCATATCGCGATTGATGGGTTAAGGAAGGTCCTGCAACCGGAGGTACCTCCCAATAGACATTGAGAATCGATTCAACATACCGGCTGTTTTGAAAATGCTGATTGTATGAGATTGGCGTGTTAGTGTGGTTGAAGTCGTCTCTCATTTCTCCTCTAACTCCCCACCATGTTTCACCTGCTCCGCACAGTTCCTCTGTATCAACTGCTTTTTCCCAGAACTTCTTCCTCTTTGATCTCATCCTGGCTTCATCACTGTCTTTGAAACAGCTGTGGCCACCTCCTGGACAAAACAAACCGACTCATATGAGAAACAATCCAATTCCAAACCCATGTTTCTAATGTGTGATATCTTTTTGAGCCCACCTCTTATATACGACTGATCACATATCTGTCTCAGGGAATAGTGATCCCCGGTTCCTGTATCGTAGTTATCCTCGAAAATGAGATGTCGGAAACCAGCTTTCAGTGCCTGCTTTAGCCTGCTCTTGGTAGTATATAAGAGAAAACCAGTAAGAACTTCGCACATGCAATACAGAAAAGAGATGAGAAATGAAAAAGCTACCTTTTGAGTTCATTCTGATGATCATCGAAAAACACAATAACGCGGTCGAGATCTGTTATTCCGTGCTTTCTCAACACACTCTTCCAGTCAACACTTCCAAAATCAACAAAATCTTTTCCCGCAAAGTATGTGCAGTTTCCATCCACATAGGCAGGGCCCTTTCTTAGATACTTCTCAGGGTGCCTCGGCGTAAGAGAGATCATAGGTGTATCTGGCATCGCCTGTCGCAGAACCCAAGTGGAATGTCCCTTAAAAGCACCACTCTCAATCATCAGATTTGGCTTTAACCAACGTGCCATGAACCATAGACCAAAGCTGTGATCAAAACCCATTCCATACATGTTGTTCTTTATCGGTCGTGTTTCATATATCGGCACAAACTCTTCTAAAGCCTTGAGTAAATCTTTGGAGGTCCACTCAACTTCTTTTCCATGTTTCGATCTGCCTTTTGCCAAGGAAAAGAATTAAATACGTCCATACCACAAGAATATCAATTTGTTGATAAACAATGTATTCTATGACACCCCCTTCAAAAACCCAGAAAAATCCTCTCCCTGAGAACAACAACATTGCTTATCTCAGAGTATAAAATTCATACTCAAAGTGTACTAGAGCACTTAATGGTTTCTTCTCTATTGATTCTGTAATTGTTTCCCATCACAGCCACTACTATACAGAAATTAACAACCGGCAGCTCAATTATCTTATGAAATTTCATCTGAGAAACGGATTAAGAGAGGAGTTTCTAAATTGATTTGAATGCTATTATCTATAGAAGTGGAATCCTAGATCAAATCTCACCAAAGCATTATGAGTAAATCAACATGGATTCACTAGAGATTCCACTCGGATACCGAAAAAAAACAAGGCACAATGTATTAAATCAAGACTTAGATAAGAGAGATCTCGAGTGCTTACACCAAGGAACACCTAGGGCACCAAAGTCCGATTCGAGCCCATCAAGACCGAAAAACCCGATCCGAGCGACCGGATCGAAGCGGGAGATGCAGACGAAGCTGTGAGAATGGAAGGCTACGGAGATGAGGAAGAGAAGGACGAGAAAGAGGAGAGCGAGAATGAGACAAGGCCACCATTGATGGCCGATCCGAGATAAGAAATTGGAGGCGAGGAGGTAAATGTGTGGCCGCTTGGTCTTAGATTCGTCGGCGCCGGATTCACCGGAAGCAGAGAGATCGGCGTCAGAGTGAGGACGGCGAGAGGAAAGAGCCCGATCGAGCATCGTGGTTGGAGTTTTGGGTGACTGAGAGTGCCAGAGTTGCCCATTGTTCATCCCTCTCTCCATTAATACTCTTAATCTTTTTTTTGGGGTTATTGAATTTCTGTAATCAAATTGGTTTTCACTTTAAACAAATTTTGCTTATTGTTTCCGAAGTAAGTGTAACTTTAAGAGTGACGTGTCCGATAAAACAACGACGAATCAACCTCAAGTGCAGACCGAACCGGTTTTTAACCGTAATTCAGTTACAAGGTTTTCCAAAACCTCTTAATTAATACGTACGCATTGCATTAATTTATTGTAAAAATCGGATTTTAGAGACAAAGATTAAATTAATTAACCAATCTTGAAATTTAACGTGTTGTGTGGACTCACATAAAACCGTTCTAGCATGTTTGGATCCTTTAATTGGACCGGTTACCGTTTCGTCCAACTTATGAATTACGTAGAAGCATAAATTTCTCGAATTGTGTCACGTTATCCGTGTTGGGCAATACAAACTATAATGTATATATTCTTTGTTTTTCAAAAATTGCAAGTTATATATATATATATATATTCCATTACGTTAGGAATAGGATTCTCAAAATCCCAACCGTTTTAGTAAAAAAAATTTTGTTCGAGTAAATGAGTTTAAGCTGATGGTTAAACAAGCTTAGTCCAGTCATGAAACTAGTGAGGTCTCAATTCTCAAATAAGCCTATTTATTTAGTTTTTTCCGTTTACAAATAGATTCTAAGAAATGCATTACATATGTTCTTGCAATTTTCCGTTAGACAAGCTTAGCTTCAAATATAGGAGATCGAAACCAACTCACCATATTCATATTTTATATAAAGTTTCTTATAATTATAAGAATCTTTCAAAAGAGTTAAGAATGTCTCTTAAAATCTCTAAAAGCAAAAGAAATAAAATTGTGTGAAATAACATTTTTATTTCTTTTGATTAAACAAAATCTTTTTTTTATAAAATTGCGTGAAACAATGTTTTTATTTTATTTTCTTATAACCTTTTAAATCTCACACTGGTTGGAAAAATATGAAAATGTTTATTTAAAAGATACTTAAAGTTAAATGTAAATTACCTGATATATAATGCATCTTGTATGGCATCAATATCATTTCTTTTAGATTATCTACAATTCTTTGAGTAAACTTTTAGCATGTTCCATGATGCTAGTGACATGGGCATTGTTCAAGTTCAAAATTATCTCGAAAACAACATACTAAAAATGATAATAATAAAATAAAAATATATTAACCTTAACATTGTTATTATAGCATCGTCTGTTTGAGAAATTGGTTTTCTTTCATGTTTCATATGCTAAAAGCATAGAAACATGGTCTCTACCGATATTGGTTTTCTTTCACAATTCTAGTCGTTGGTGATTCAAAACCCAAGTTTCGGAGTCGGAATTTTGGGTTTCGGTGGTTGTTTGTTAATGTCAATCAGAGAAAACGAATTTAACGAATTTGAAAACCTGGAAGAAAACGTTGAACCAGAAACAATTTTAGTTGCTGGTTAAACCAGATCGGCCCAGTTTTTTAGTAGCTTGGTACACAATCTTCCTTATCGCATTGGAGTTGGAGTCGCAACTTCGCGTGGGGACGAGAAGTTGAAAACAGTCGTTGGTATTTCAAAACCTTTTAATAGTGTTTTTTTTTTTTCTCCTTTTTAGGGGTTAAGTTAGAAAATATAGAATGTATTTATTAAACTCTAGTATATCTTAATACTTATATAAGAAGTACATTTATAAATAAATTTTAATTTATTATATTTTACGTGAAACATCATTACTAAGATAGAGCATAGATTAAGAAATGTTAGATTTGTCATTTGAATTAACTAAAATATATATTTAATTTTACTAAATAACGATAAAGCATATATTAAGAACTGTTAGATTTGTCATTTGAATTAACTAAAACATATATTTAATTTTATTAATATGTTCTCGTAAATTTTAAGAAGATCCTTCAAGATTAAAATATATATTTTTACTATTTAATATATATATATATATATATATTGTAAATATACGGGCAAGAGATGAGAAATGAAAAACTAACTTTCATTCTAATGGTCATTGAAAAAGACAATAACGCGGTCAAGATCTGTTATTCCGTGTTTTCTCAACAGTCTTCCAATCAACAATTCAAGCTTCCTGCAGTAGTATCCAGTTTTGTCATTTGTCATCAAAGAGATTATCTCTGAATTCTATATTTTTTGGCAAGCGTTAGTTTCACAGCTAAATCAGAAGATCACAAAGTTATAAAGAGTAGTATATGGTATAAGTAAGTTTTGACGTGAAGAGCATATTTCAGGTTCAGGGTTCCAACCTTAGACTCATACAAAGCAATTCCAAGAAAGGTTTCAGGATTCTGGAGATAGGCGGTCAACTGAAATGAGCTCCTGAGCCAAATAGCCCAACCTCATCTCTTCTTTCAGGTGCTTCAAAACCAAAGACAAGAAATCACTAAAACAAAATAATAACATAGAAATACTTTTTTTGTTTGATAAATACTTTTTAACATAGAAATACTTGCAGGTCTAAAATCAAGAACTAAATGCTTTCCAACAGGATCATGAATAGCAGGAAACTCTGCAAATGATGTCAAAAGCTCACATAAAGAACAGTAAAGACAAATGGAAACTTTTGATGAGCAAGAGTAAAGACAGAGTCAGCGTTGAAGTAGTCTTGTAGCTCAAAATATGCTTTTCCATCCTAAGACTAAGAGTGTCAATGAAATAATATGATCCTGGCTTAAGTTTCCAATAAAACAGAGACAGAGTAGAGAAAAAAGCCACTCATATTATCACCGCAAAGAGAACCCAGTGTGTATTGTATTGTTTCTGAGATAGCTTTTGATGTACCAACAAAGCTTCCTCAGTAGTATCCAGTTTTGTCATTTGGCTCAACATCAATAGTTTAACTTTTAGGCAGAGAAATCAAGTTGAAGATTATGAATCCCCATAAGCACATTGTATTAATAAATACCTGACAGTTGTGCATAAGTAAATGCATGTGGCCATCCCCAAGAATTTTCAGAAGGTTTGGCACTTCTGAAATTCCAGAAACGATCCGCGGAAGATCCAGTAGGATTTTAATATCCCTCATCATTAACAGAGCTTCCTCTGTCACGTATAGACTGGCCTGACGTCGTTGCTGAATCGTTTATAGTAACCCCTGGACACATATATTCATGGAAATTACTTAAGCCACCTAAATATTTACATAATGAATTTTAACCAGAGATCTAGTTTTATCCTCAAAAGTGCTTTCTAAAACAATAACCAGTTGATGAAATGATGCTACATAGCCCGGTTTCAGACATAAAAATTAGAGGGAAAACATAACCTTCTTTGCTGCTTTGGATTCTGCATTTTCGAATCATCCGGGAAAGAGAAGGTACTTTGAATCTTTTCCAAATGACTGAGGCATATAGGAATCTTTTTCCTTGCTGCTATTCTAGCACTTCAGTGACACCCAGATTCTTCTGGAACCTTCAAGATAGAAGATGGGGAAAGTAGAAAAGGACAAATAAATCAAGTAGCATTAGATGGTCCAGCCATTGAGCTGAAAGATAGAAACCAGGTGGAGAAGCTCTATGTTAAAATATATGCAATGCTAGATGATCAATTGTTCGCATATGCACTGATGAGAAAACTCTCATGCAAGTAAAACAAGGAAAAAAACACTAGAAGCTTATTGCAGATATACACCTCCGCTGACATTTCTTCACTACCAAACTTTCTTCGACACTCCCCATGTACAGACATCAATCCTTCCACTGTTTCCTAAGTAAATGTAAACTTTAAGAGTGACGTCGACGTGTCCAATAAAACAATAACGAACCAACCACAAGTACAGACCGAACCGGTTTTTAACAGTAATTCAGTTATAAGGTTTTCTATACCTAGTATTAATTTGTAAAATATATCATTTTCGTGCAACTTATAAATTACGTAGAAGTATAAATTTCTCGAATTGTCACGTTATCCGTGTAGGGCAACATAAACTATTTTTTTTTCTCTTTTCAAATGAATATGCTATTATTAACCACAGGAGTCTCCACATATTCAACGAGAAACCGTAACCCGACTAGAGAATTACAGAGCCGGAGTTCTTCAATTGTCGTGGTTCCGGTTTGGTAGAAGAACACCTTCTTCTTCGTACGTTCTTCATGTTCCGTCTTCAAATGATTGTCATACCCAGTGAATGTTACGACGAGATCGTTGTTTTTCGTAAACGACACGAAATCAACTTGATAATCGAAGATCCGATCTTGTACAGTGATCAAATTCAACATTGAAAGGCTTATAATCTTGTTCCATGATCCGGTTATCTCCAAAACCGAAATCCGAATCTCCTTCTTGCAAGTCTCATACTCTGTAATGGCGAGTTTTTGACTTGTAACACCTAACCATGAACACGTCACGCCTTGGTTGTAAACCGGGAGAGAAACTTTGCGGTATTCATGAGTTGAGATATTGAAGCATAAGATAAACCGGTCGACATTAGACCGGTACGCAATCCAATAGAGGCATTGATCCAGAAAGGTACCTCTTCTCTCTCTGTAGTGCCAATCGGGACTAGGAATCCGTACGCTCTCTCTCCAAGAATCGGTTCTGAAGTCGAAGACCTGAGCCGTGGAGGAATCTAGCCGGTCGATAAACGTTACGACTTTGTAATCATCATAAATCGAGTCATAACCGAATCCAAGAATATTCGAATCTTGGTATATACCAGGATTTGGTACGATCTTGAATTGCTTCGAAGCTGGATTCCAAACCATTAAAGTGTGATTTTTTAATGTGACGCATAACGTCCCATCACAATGAAGCACACATGTGGATTCATCAATCATCGAATGAACCAAAGGAAACTCGAGCTTACGTGGATTTGTAACAATACCCGGATTCTTGACTTCCACGTCAAGCAAGTAGAAACCCTTGTCGTAAAACGACACAAACTTTACCGGAGAAATGTCTCGGTACCTTTGAGCAAATCTTCGGTAGTTGATAAGATCTCTCCATGTCTTGCAGATGCATCTGAATCGAGCCAGATCCTTCGGCGATAGCCTTACGAGTATCTCAACAGCTAATTCTTCAGGGAGAAATTCCGACATTTTTTTCAGTTTTTTTCTTGTGGTTAACAAAAGATTGTCGTCTGATGTTTATTTTCCTGTGGTTCCTTATAGAAGGAGATGCGTACGGCGCAAAATAGTAAGGTAGGGACAGTAACAAAAGATTTGTTTTTTCAATTTTGAAAGGGGAAAAAATGTCTGGTGGAATTGCAATTTGCATTAGAATATTTAAAAGAGAACGTACGTTTAGTAATTCGCGTGTTCCGTAATTACTAACTTTCGTCATTATAGATTGCTTTTACATAAAGATGTTTCATTTATTTATTAACATAACCATTAAGATCAAAGGCTCACTAGAGAAACGCATGCGTATAATCATTGATTAATCTAAATGCTTAAAACTACAATCAATGGCCTAAGTTTCATTAAGTTGCACAGAATACGCTTGAGTGGTATCTGACCAGGCCTCTTGGAACTTCTTTACGCTATTAATTAGTTTATATTATAGTTTTCACTTTTCTGTGTGCTTAGGGGCTTTGCTGGGTCATTTACTAGGTGTCTTGCAACTTCTTGAAGCTTCTATATATATGTTTAAAGACAAAAACGTTAACGTAAAAACAAAAAGTCTCAAACCGCGGCAAAATCTCGCTATTGGTAAAAGTCTTTTTCTTTTTGTCTCTCTCCACTAATTCTCGTCTAGGATTTATGGGTTTGATTTGGATATGCTTTTGTGTGTGTAAAGCGACGAGAATCACGTAAAAACTGAGGAGTTCAAGTACGCTTCAAGGCTATGTGGAAATTATTTCATAAAAGTGAGTGGTCTTCCACTTCTCATCATACGTGGACATTATTTCATAAAGGTGAGGGATCTTCCACTTGTCATCATCCCACTCCTCACACCTTCGATAGCAAACAAAAGCAGGTTTGCTAATTTTCGAGATTCTTAGTTGTAGTCTAGATAAAATCTCAATCTTTGACCTTTAGTACTGTATGTTTTGCTATAGTTCGGAGTTTTACTTACTGTGAACCGTTGAAATTTTTCAAATGATTTGTAGATTATACATGGTAAGAAAGACGAGTTCACACACTTTATATCACTTCCATTAGCCATATACCCTGGGTTGAAAGATAGGGTTCAAGCTTTCAAGAATTCTATATTGGATCATAAGAATAAATTAAAGTTTCAGCGTACTTTAGCTGGTAAGACCAAACCAAAGAAAATAATAACTAATACGTAAATGCTTTTAGTATATAATAATAATTAAAAAAATCTTGTTTTTTTGACATGCTCGTTAATATTGGACAGAAATGGGAATCGAAGAATCGATCTTTGTTCGGCCAAACACTTTCCATTTGACTGTGGTTATGTTAAAGTTAGGGGACGACAAGAAATCTGTGGATAAAGCTCAGAATATCCTTAAGGTAGAATTAATATCCTCTAAATTAAGAATAAGAGATATTTATATGTTTTTTCTTCTAGGATATTGATTTGGTGATTGAGGTGTTGTCTTTTATTCTGGAAAACAGAGTATTTCTTCTGATATAAAGAAGGCTTTGAAGAACCAACCTGTCTTTATAACACTCAAGGGATTGGTAAGATGTCACATCCTTAATTGGCCTTATATTACAACATTTCTAGTTGACTTGAAACATAATCTTTGACTCAGTCGCAATGGTCTACTTTGTCTCCTTTTCTTTTTGGTTAAGAATCGTCTGCCGAGTGGACCTTTAGAGAAAACCGACGTGCTCTATGTTCCTGTTAAAGAAGTTGGGGGTGAGGGTCGGCTGCTAAGTGCTTGTCGTATCCTAATTTATGTAACGTCTTTATTTTAGATGGACTTGGTATTCAAAATGACACATGACTGTCTTTAAGTTCAAAAGCTTTCGAGTTTTTTTAACTCCATAGTTCAGATGTTATCATCGAAGCATTTGAGAAGGCTGGATTTGCTGGGAAATATGCAAAGTCACACTTGCAGGTTATGGTTTTAACTCTCCTAAATTGTTTACTCAATGCCATTTGAGTAATCTCTCTGCCACAAGGATTGTAATAAAACATGTCTCAGCTTCTCATGTTTGTTCCTTATTTGCAGCTACATGCCACGGTGATGAATGCAAGGTACAGAAAGGATAAAAGCAAAAAGATGGATACTTTTGATGCTCGAGAGATACACAAAAAGTTTAAGAAAGAAGATTGGGGAACATATCGAATTACAGAAGCTCATCTCTCACAACGCCATAACTATGATCAGAGTGGCTACTACCATTGCTGCGCTTCGCTACCTTTCCATTGAAACAATCAAATCTTCTCCATGTGGTTTTGCAGTCAAAACTATGATCAGTGTAACATTAAAACCAATAAAAAAACTATGATCAGTGGTATGTCAATATGTAAGTATACATAAATAAACATCAAAACTGTGTGTGTGTGTGGTTAACTGTGGGCTGTATTTGTAAGATAAGTTTTGGACAGTATTGAATTGTCATTTACACGTTGTTTAATCTTATATATAAGCTTAAGTAAGCAAATATCGTCAGATCATTCTGGTTGATCTTTTCTTTTCTACTAATTTCTCTATCAATCATAAAACTTTGTTTACTAACAACGAAACTGATAGAGAAGAGAAGCAGTTTGTTGTAATTGTATAAAAATTCAGGGTAACAAAACGTCACTTTTGAAGTATATGGTAAAACAAACTTTGATTAGTTGCACATAATAGGGTTGAGTGGTTTAGTATGTCATATTACGAGTTTTTTCATCTTTCTGTGTCATATGCGAGAGAGAACTTTGTGGGGTCATTGACCAGGTCTGTTGCAACTTCTTGACGCTTATATATTTTTAAACTTTAAAGAAAAACCTCGTAGAGCATCATTATATCAGTTTCTTTAACTAATATTTAATTATAGTTTTGAAGTTAAAAAACTCTGATAAAAAATTTCTGTTTTTTCTGCTTTATTGGTAAAATTTCATTAGGGGTTCTTAAAATTTTTTTTTTTAATAATTTTATTTTATTTTAAATAGAGTTTATTTTTTAATTAAACATAATTGACATAAAAACATAACATTTTAAACATAGATTATAAAAAAAAATGCAAAAGAACGCTCAATTTGAGTTTCTTTCTGATCTTGTCTATGAATCGCTTTCTGTGCACCCACCGAACGATTCAAATTCATTAATATGTAAAAAAAAGTTTAGAATTTTAAAGTTGAAGTTAAGAAAAAGTTTTTTTTAAAAAATTTTAACTTTTTTTTTGAGTTAGAGTTAAGAAAAGTAAAAAAAAAATCTGGCAAAAAAAAAATCTGACAAAAACAAAATCTGACAAAAAGAAAATCTGGCAAAAAAATTTCGTGTAAGAACCTCTCTAAAAATGGGTTTTTAAAGTTATTATTTAATAACCTATTCATAATTATTTTATTATTTTTGGGTTAAAGAAACCTACAACCCTGCAATGATGCTCTAAGTCTAACGTAAAAAGTCTCAAACGGCGGCAAAAGCGCTATAGTTGAAGTCTCTTTCTCTCTCTCTGTCTCCATTGATTTCTCAAGCTTTTCTGGGTTTGATTTAGATTTACTCGTGTGTGTAAAGCGAAGAGATTCAAGTGAAAACTGAGGCGTTTAAGTACGTGTCAAGTCTATGGCGAATTTCCTTGAGAATCGAGATGGATCTTCCAGTTCTCATCCCACTTCTCTCGCCTACAAAGGCAAGCAGAAGCAGGTTTGCTGATCTATTTTTGAGCGTGGAGAAATCTTGACATAAAATACCTTGCTATAATTTGTTTTTTTAACTTAAATTTTCAAATGATTGGTAGATTGTACAGGGTCAGAGAGAAGTGTTCACACACTTTGTGTCACTTCCATTAGCCATATACCCTGAGTTGCAAGAAAATCTTGAGGCTTTTCAGAATTCTATATTGGGTAACAATGATAAGAACCCTATGAAGTTTCAGGGTACTTTAGCTGGTAAGATCAAACCAAAGAAAATAATGTTAATGCTTTTAGTGTATGACTTGTTTCTATGACATGCCCTTTTGATGTTGGACAGAAATGGGAATCGAAAAATCGATCTTTGTTAAACCAAGGGCTTTACATTTGACTGTGGTTATGTTAAAGTTAGAGAACAATGAATCTGTGGTTAAAGCTCAGAATATCATTAAGGTAGTATAACTAATTTCCTCTGAATTAAGAGATAATGTAACGTTTTCTCTTCTTCTTCAAGGGGTTGATTTGATGATTGAGGTGCTGTCTTTTTATCTTCTGAAAATCAGAGTATTTCTTCTAATTTGAGGCATGCTTTGAATAACCGACCAGTCTTCATAAGACTCAAGGGATTGGTAAGATGGCACATCCTAATTGGTATTACTTAACTAGGTAAATTTCTAGTGGCTTGAAATATATATATGGTCTAACTTAATCTCAATTGTGTCTTTTTATTTGTTAAGGATTGTATGACAGGATCTTTAGACAAAACCCGCGTGCTCTATGCTCCTGTTGAAGAAGTTGGGGATGAGGGTCGGCTACTAAATGCTTGTCGTATCCTAATTTCTCTAGCAGCTTATTTTTTACTTTTGTGAATCTTTGTTTTTGATGGACTTGGAATTCAAAATGTGGAAACAAAACAAATGACTTTAGATTATGCTAGAGCTTTCAAATCCTTTTAACTCCATAGTTCAGATGTTATCATCGATGCATTTGAGAAAGCTGGATTTGCTGGGAAAGATGCAAAGTCACGCTTGAAGGTAAATGCTTTTAAAATCTCCTATTTGTTTACTCTCTGTCTTTTGAGTTTTGAGATGCCTCACTCAGCTTCTCCTTGATGCTTGTTCTTTTTTTTGCAGCTACATGTCACGTTGATGAATGCAAGCTACAGAAAGGATAAAAGCAAAAAGATGGATACTTTTGATGCCCGAGAGATACACAACGAGTTTGGGAACAAGGATTGGGGAACATATCTAATCAGAGAAGCTCATATCTCACAACGCTATAAGTATGACCTGAATGGCTACTTCCATTGCTGCGCTTCACTACCTTTTCCACTTAAGTGACATTGAAAAAAATCAAATCTTCTCCATAGGTTTTGGGGTAGGATCATGTTGTATGTCAATATGTAACTACTTATATATGTGTCACTGCAATTGTTACACTGTGGGCTGTATTTGTAAGATAAGCTTTGAACAGTATAGAATTGTAATTTACACTTAAATAAAAAATTAGCTTCAGCTAGATCATTCTTTTCTCTTCTAAAAATTTATCTATCAATCATCACATTTTGTTTGTTAACATTTAACAACGAAACTGTAGAGGAGAGAAGCAGTTTGTATAAAAATTCAGGGTAAAGAAACGTCACTTTTGAAGTATATGGTAAAACATATAATTTCTTGAAAGTGATGGACTTAGTAGTGAATAGTGAAAAACATAGACGGAAGAAAAAGACATGTGACGGCTGATCACCGGAGTGAGGAGAGGAAGATGTTAAGTTGCAGGGCTCTCTTTAGGTTCGTTTTCTCTTCTATGCTCCGTTGAAACATAACTTCAAATAAAAATTGATACTTTCTTCTATATTCTATCATCAGACATCAATTCACCTCAAAAGCCCGAAATTTATTTTCTTCCTGATTTTTAAGAATTCGTGAAAAGGGTCTTGAATCTGTCTTATTTCTGTCTATATTTCATATCAGGATTGATCGTATACTGGGGTTTACAAGTAGATGTGTCAAATCGAAACTGGTAAGCTTCTTTTGATGTTTCTCAATACTCAATATTTTGTCGTCTCCTTAGCATTTGTTAATTAAAAATGTAATCTTTGTAAGTGATTTGAGATTGTTTGTAGTAGAATTGAATTTAATGTTTTTTTTTCTGTGGCTTCACCACTTCACGTCACAGGAATCTTTCAGTACCTTGAGCTTTAAGAGAAACGCTGCTATGGATGGATTTAAGAAGCAGAAGATGGTCAATTTAGTATGGAGACCCATCTCAACTCAATCCTCTTCAATTATTGCAGGTATGCATCTTTACTTCAGCAGTTTAATCGTATGATCCGTCCCGGTTTTACATGGCTTTCTAATGATGAGACAGAAGCTGGACATGAAGTTCAAGAAGCAGCTCAATGTAGCAAGTCAAGTAGTGTTACTGAAGGAGGAGTGAATGAGACAGCATCAGTTGTTTCAGCTGGAAAGCATTCAGTTTCTCTTGAGGTTTCCTTTCCCCTCTGTTACTTGAAGTTAGCTTCTTGTTTCAACTACTTTTAAGTGACTCTGTATAATTGGGTTCAGGTTGGGGCTTCTTTGATTAAGTTCATTAGAGGGAAAGAGTAAGAGCTCTAGTTTGTTAATCTTATAGTTCGTGGTTTACTTTAGCGCTGCATAATGGGTTTGCATTCTTTACAACAGAGGAACTACACAGATGAAAATTGAAGAGGAAATGGGAGTGAAGATCATTCTTCCATCATCAAGGAATGAAGATCACATCAGTAAGATTTTGGAACCTACTGTAATGTAGAATCTGATGTCTATGCCATTAACCATAACTGCCATTAGTCAACTGATTTTGGTTCAACAGAACCTTATTTTGATGGATCTTCTTTTTATAGTCATTGAAGGTGGTTCAGAGGACTGTGTGACTAAAGCTTCAGAAAGAATAACGACCATTATCGATGAGGTTCCTTGCCTTTAGTATCATGCTCAGCTTTTTTTTTTTCCTTTTCCTTCTATTTTTTCTTTCTGATTGTGTGCATTGGAATTCACATTCTAGGTCGTAAGGAGTCCGAGTCTTGACTACTCACACTTTGTAGCACTTCCATTGGCCATACACCCTGAGTTAGTAGGGAAGCTAGTGAATTTTCAGAACTTTATACTCGGAAATCAGAGCATAGCTGGTGATGAACAAGCCGATCAGCCAATGGATAAAACCACAAGTGTAGCGGTTGATCTAAAAGCTAATAGTGAAACAAACCAGGTTAATGTGGATATCAAGAGCATACCAATTGTTAGCTACCAGCCTAAGGCCAAAGGAACAAACACATCTACTTTATTGGGTAAGAAAATTATTAAGTTTTTGGATCTGAGAAAGAAGAAAACTTGTTCCTTCTGATATGCTTAGTAGAATTTATACATTGGCAGACTTGGGAATTGAAAAGTCCATATTTATTAAGCCACATACATTTCACTTGACTGTGCTTATGCTAAAGTTATGGAACAAAGATCGAGTCAATGCAGCGCGTGATGTCCTGAAGGTAATTTCTGTCTGAAGAAACAGTATCCATTCATTTAGGATCGCTTCATGATATTGAGTGTTTTCTATTCTAAAATCCAGAGTACATCCCCAAGTGTGATGGATGCTTTGGACAACAGGCCACTATTCATAAGACTTAAAGGATTGGTAGGATGATACATTAATGGGTTTACTTTTACAACTCATTTACCTAGTGGTCAGCTTCTGTCTATTCACACATCTGTCATTTTGCTATCTTCTTAAGGATTGTATGAGAGGACCATTAGCCAAGGCTCGTGTCCTCTATGTGCCGGTGGAAGAAATTGGCGATGAAGGCCGCCTTTTACGTGCCTGTCGTATCCTAGTTTTTAGTAAGAATGTTATTTTTAGCAGTGGCATGGTTTAGACCTGTAATTAAGGGTTTACTGTTAGTGCTTTCGATTTTCTTAACTCCAAGTCCAGAAGTTATTACTGATGCATTTGTGAAAGCTGGGCTTGTTCTCGAGAAAGATGCAAAGCAAAGCTTGAAGGTAAGAGTTTTAAAACTATGGTGAAAGATGGCAATACATGCTTCTGTTTTATACTTTTTCCCTTTCTTTGCAGCTGCATGCGACAGTGATGAATGCGAGGCACAGGAAAAGGTGATTGATTCCCAACTCCAGGTTTATGTTCAGATAAAGAAAACAATGTTACAAAACTCTGAATATCTGAAAAAACGTGTGGTCTCAGAAAGGACAAAAGGAAGAAGATGGATACGTTTGATGCAAGAGAGATATACAAACAGTTTGGAAACGAAGACTGGGGAAAATATCTGATCCGAGAAGCTCAACTTTCACAGCGTTTTGTGTTCGACCAGAGCGGTTATTACCGTTGTTGTGCTTCAATACCATTTCCAGAAGAATACAGAGCCTGAGAAGAAGCATCATATTGGTCACAGTCTCGAGCTTCTTCACTGGTTTTGGTCCCAACATTTTCTGCTGTGTGTTCTTTATGACTTAAATGGGTGTGTAGGTAGTGTCATGTGTGGGTGGCACTGTGTGAGCTCTTCAACTTTGCCAAGAGAAATAAATTGTAAAGTTGTAACTTAACATCTTGTGTTAACCCAAGTCTTTGTTCTTCGGTTTGGTTTTACTTGGTCTTCGTTCGGTTTGGTTCTATTCAGGTAAACCGAGCCAAAACGTACATTTTTTTTACATAGTCGGAAGGTTTATTATATATTATAATTTCGTCGACCTGAAATAAATACGTTGAACATCTTGGTTGAAAGATAAGTTAAGAGCAGCTTTATTAAGAGCTATTGATTATGAACTAATAATGATTAAGTCAACAGATCTAAAATGGGAAAGATTCTTGATCATTAGAGGCAAGACAACGAAAATAAAGTTTATTAAACTCTTAAGATTCGTATAATTCCACCGGCCTTCGACCAATCGCAAACCATTGTTGTTGTTTAATCTTATATAATATAGTTTTGGGTTATCGTCCACATATTTAAGCTAAATAAACGAAAGTCTAATACGTAGATATAATTAGTTGAGAATAATGATCCCATATAAACGACCCTTGGCGTATTTGGTAAGGTATTAGGGATGTGCGGTTTAATCGACGATGTATTGAGTTTCTTGAATTAGTAAGAACCATAAGAGTTTATTTAATTAAGAAATTCTCGTAGACAAAAAAGTACAAATAAGAGACGTTTAGTGTAGACGTAAAATACCAACACATGTCATTCCAATTAACATACCATGTGATTTGGTATTGAGAATCCTAAAAAACTTATTAGTTATAAACTTATAAGCATAAGTCTAAAAAGTGGATGCATAACTTTTGGACAGTAAAACAAATAGCACATTCACTTTAACAAAATAACAAATATCATATTCTTAACAAAATCGCAACTTATACATCTAACGTATAATTTCATAGATCTATAGTTTTTTTTTTTGGATAAAATTCATAGCATAGTTAAACCATTTTTTTCCATTTATAACCAAATACTTTCATTTATCGTTTTTTTTTATAGTTTAGATAGATCTGAAAATTTCATAGAATTTAAAATATGTTTTTGAACGGCAATGGCATTGCAACTATATATCCGTAGTATCAACGGAAAAATCTCCAAATTCATCCGACAATCCAAAAGAAAAACACACACACATTTCAAATTTCTTATAAAGTTCAAACAAAAAATTTGATTGCTAGACAATAACTCTAGGTAGCGTTGGATTCAATGAGTAAAAAATGTACCAAGATTGTGAATCAATATTAATGAATATGATGGAGAATGTTCATAGAAGAGGTAAATAATGGAGGGACCCAAATAACATTGTGAAATGGAATATAATCATAAATGAGTCACATCTTCAAAATTTGATCAAATCACGAAAAAAAAAGAAATCGAAGAAGATCATGTCACATGCAACCACAATTATATTTTGGCCGGTCATTGAGCCATACACATTGTTTACAGCTCACACTTGTCCCTCCTTATTTTTTGTTCGTATCCATTTGTTTTCTTCTCTATCTCTATAGTCTAATCTCATCTTTTATGTTTTATCCCTTTTTTTTTTTTGAAAATTTGAAGCTCCTCTGTCATATGGGTCCACCTCCACCACCCCTAATTTCTATCACTTTAAACCGGCCATGTTTACTTATTGGAAATATCCGATCCAAATTCTAGACTAATTTATCAGACGTCGTACAGCCGCTATATTATAATATTGTCAAATAACAAGTTTTTCTAACTTGTTTTAACTAATACAACAATAATTCCATTATACTAATCAAATTCAAATCGTGTGATTGGTTTGGTTCCATTTTCAATGTGTTAACCAAATAACGTATAGTTTAGTGGCGTAGACCTGTCCTTTTCAACTAAGTGAAAATTCGTGTTTTTTTTTTTGGATTCGAAACTATTTTAGTCACTTTAAGTCTCATGCCTAAAAAGCAAGATAGACAATTTTTGGCCCTAAACTTCACAGTAAAAGATAATAACTACTTTGAAATATTTACTAATCTTTAATTAGTAGTACTAACTATAATTGCTTTGTTGTTCAAAACAATGAGAAGCTCGGAAAAAGTAGCCATTGGGTCATGAATACGTATACTATAAATATAGTAAAATGTATAATACTATGCATTATAATGTACCACTATGTTTTCACAATTTGTGCTTAGTACTCGAAGAAATAGTGTTTTCGTACGTAAATGTCACTTTTACTGTTTTTAGGCAACGTCCTAATTACACAAGTCACGGATAGATGATATAAAGTAAAAATGGAAACACAATAAATCATTTATTAATTTGTGTCCAACCAACCTCAAAAACTCATAAAAATAGTAGTTTTATAATTTAAATGATGCATAGATATATGAAGAGGCTTTTCCTATATAAATAGAATGGCATGCAAAAGGTCATATCATCTTTTTCATTAAGCAAAAAAAAACCCTTCAAAACAGTTTCTTCTTCATTCTTCTTAATCTACAACAATGGCAGGAGTTGCCTTTGGTTCCTTTGATGATTCCTTCAGCTTGGCTTCTCTAAGAGCTTACCTCGCTGAGTTCATCTCCACTTTGCTATTTGTTTTCGCCGGTGTTGGCTCCGCCATTGCCTACGGTTCGTAACTAGATAAATCTAAATATTTTTTTTTTGTGATTTGTAACAATTATATAATGGGTCCAATACTTAATGAATGTGTCACATTTACGTATATAGCGAAGCTGACGTCTGACGCGGCTCTTGATACGCCGGGACTAGTGGCCATCGCGGTTTGCCATGGTTTCGCCCTCTTCGTTGCCGTGGCGATCGGAGCTAACATCTCCGGTGGTCATGTGAACCCAGCCGTCACTTTTGGTCTTGCTGTTGGTGGTCAAATCACGGTCATTACCGGAGTTTTCTACTGGATCGCTCAGCTTCTCGGCTCCACCGCCGCTTGCTTCCTCCTCAAATACGTCACGGGTGGTTTGGTAAGTCCTCATCACCAAACCTTAATTACTCGTAAAATAAAATCATAGTCCACACTAGTAAAAATAAGTCTACAAAACAACAAAAAGAAAGAACTTGAAAATAATTCATAATATTTGAAGACAATCTTAATCGATTGAAAATTAGGTTACAAAATAAGATACTTGTTTACAAAGTCAAACAAAAAATAATATTCTCCATGTTTCTAACAATTTTTGTTTTTATATGTTTTTCCGTCCGTTATGTTAGATATATAGTAAGACACATGATTTGTTAAAAAGTTGAGTTTATATAATATTGTAGGGTTTTTTCTATTTCTAATGAACATTATTAGAGTTTCGTAGATTTCCTTTCCATTAATATACAATTCTTGAAGCTGTTTAATTAACTATTAGAAACTAATGAAACAAACGCTAAAACTATTGAAAACACAGGCGGTTCCAACCCACAGCGTAGCGGCTGGACTCGGATCGATAGAAGGAGTAGTGATGGAGATCATCATCACCTTCGCTTTGGTCTACACCGTTTACGCCACCGCCGCTGATCCCAAGAAGGGTTCTCTCGGAACCATCGCTCCTCTCGCCATTGGCCTCATTGTAGGGGCCAACATCCTCGCTGCCGGTCCATTCTCCGGTGGATCCATGAACCCAGCACGTTCCTTTGGACCAGCTGTTGCAGCAGGAGACTTCTCTGGTCACTGGGTCTACTGGGTGGGACCACTCATCGGTGGTGGACTAGCTGGACTTATCTACGGCAATGTCTTCATGACTTCTTCCGAACATGTCCCTCTTGCTTCTTCTGATTTCTAAGCAACAAAAAAAATTGTGATGATTCTTGATTCTTGATTCTTGATTCATGTTAATGTGTTTGGTTTCTTTGTCTCGCGATCTGTTGCTTTGTTTGGACTTTTGGTCCGTTTTCGTTGTAATTTTTATCTAATTTGTATGAATATTATTTAATGGATATGGCTGTTTGGTTATGAATTAATCATTTAGTTTTATCTAAATAGCTAGCTTTGTATGGCTCACTATCGACACATATAAAATAAATCGACCATTACAATTTTATGATATATTTAGTGACGACAACAACAACAAAACAATGGATCATTTCACGTAGAAATTTCGGGATCATCATCATTAGGTAAATTCTTAGGGATATTCCATTCATGAGCTTTCCACTCTGGCAATTGTTGTATGACGACCTATTCAATATGTTATTATATATTATCAATTAGTCACATGTATATACAAATTGTACATTTATATAGTAGATAAAGAGAGAGATTATATTTTATTACCAATCCGGTGGAATCTGGATTTCCCACCTTCGTTTGACAAGCTAGTCTCCAATTTTTTGGTTTCTGTGAAAACATTAATTATTTAATTAATACTATAGCTAAATGATACAAGATTATTAAGTACTAGTATAAAATACGAACACACCTTTTTGAAACTTTTATCAAAAAAGGAAAGAAAAGAAGAATTGAACATACCCTTTTGAGTTTCTCCTTCTCAATGTCAGTTCGTGGATTTAGAAGCTCCTTTCCATTTACAATCTGCAAAGAATATCCATCAATATATTCCATGATCAGGAAACAAATTATCTGATAAACCATCATTTGGAATTTTAGACTAAAGTTTATTGATTATTTATTAAGAAATTTACTATAAGATATGTATACCTCGACCATGCAAGTAGCGCAAGTTCCTACTCCTGCGCAGTTTGACAAGGGCTTACTCTGCGATATTAATGACACATGAAAATGATACTCTAAACTAATTTTATTAAAAGAAATAATCAAATTGAAGAAGAGAACAAAATCATACGTAAGGACCATAGAGTTCGATGTTAGTATCCAGCATTATGTCTCTAAGTTTCTGTCCACCGCACGCTTTTCTCCAATGCACGTCCGGTGTCCCGTCCGGTAACAAGACCGACTAAACAATTTAATCGTCCACAATTAATAAACAATCCATAAATTCAAATTACTATATTTAAAAACCATCATCAAACAATATATAATTTTTTCTAAGCACTCTAACTTACCTGCTTTTCCACTATTTTGATTCATCCTTGTCAACAATACAACTAATCGTCAAGAGTGAAGATCATTACTTACATGGACGAACGCAAAATCGACAGCTGGAGGTTCATCGTCAATGGGCTCATTTGCGACTAGAGGCTGGCTCGCTGGTGCGGTGCTTATGGCTCGGATGGGTTTGGCTCTGGTGGCATTGTGTTTTGAGCGCAAGAAGGACGACTTTGGGCTACTAAGTTTGGTTTTGTGGCTAAAGCTAGGACTAGGAGATAGAGAAGCTACTAAGCCTGAACCATTCAACTGTACACTTCCCATAGTCTTGCAATCTTTTAATAAAAAAACAAAACAAAACTGAACCAAAAAAAAAGCGTTGGGTCTTAAATTGGGATAATGTTTTATATGACTCCATGAGGTTTCTGTGGAAGTGTGTGGTGCTTCTTCTATCTCTTATCCAATATTGTGTACATGCGCCGGTTTAGTTAATTGGCTAACCAAATTAGTAAAACTGAATTAACTTATGTATGACATTATGGGCCGGAAAATGTAGTTTAAAGCCCATGGGCTAAATTAAGATGTTCATTTTAAAAAGAAGGAAAAAAATGGATGGAGAGAGTGGAGGATTCTGATCTGTGAGTCGACTCCGGGGGAAAAAAAACGGGAAGAAGCTTTTGTTACTACACTACTGGGAAAAATGCTAACTTCAATGTCTCATTACGTACCTCCAAACCTAAGCCTTTTGGGATTTTCTCCTCTCAAGTCTTCTCCTTTCGCGCTTTTTCGCAGACCCTTTTCTCTCTACCCAATCTTCGCTTCTGCTCCGAGTCGTCGTCCTCCTCGCACCGCCGGTTACCGTCGCAGTGATCCTTCTCCGAGACGCAAGTGGAGTAGTTTCGAGGAGGAGAAGAGTAGGCACAGAAAAGGTATGATGGAGAAAGATAGAAGTGATTCTTTCGAGTTTAATAAGAGAAGAGCTGAGGGATTGGATAAGATCGATAAGCCTAAGAAGAATCTCAAGAGGCAAACTCGTACTCTTAACCCTACCAACACCATTGCCTATGTTCAGGTTTCAATTTCAAACTCCAAACTTTTTGAATTTCAATCTTTTCAAGTTTGAATTTTGATCTCTGGGTTTCGTTTTTCCTAATTTGTTTTGTTCATCTACAATGTTAGATCCTTGGGACGGGAATGGATACACAGGATACATCACCTTCTGTATTACTTTTCTTTGACAAACAAAGATTCATCTTTAATGCTGGAGAGGTAAGTTTTTCAGTTTCTGTGCTTTGTTATATGTTTAGTCATAATTGTGTATGTTTTATTAGTGCTTTCAGCTGAAAAACTGATTGGTGAAAGTATGAATTGCAGGGGTTGCAACGTTTCTGTACAGAACATAAAATTAAGTTATCAAAGGTTTGGCTATACTTCGTCTCTTTTCTTTTTGTAACGAGGTGAGTTTGAATTTTTCAATGTGATGATCCGCGTAACTCTTTCAGGTAGATCATATATTTTTATCTCGTGTGTGCTCAGAGACAGCAGGCGGCCTTCCAGGTTTTTTTTTCTTGATCTAGGCATCAGCTTCAATATGTTTGCTACTAGATCATTAGATGGTGATAAGTTTTGCTATTTTTAATGCTTTAGGTCTTCTACTGACTCTAGCTGGTATTGGTGAAGAAGGACTATCCGTGAGTCTTCTTCTCATATGATCTCTTTGTTTCCTCTCTGTTTTCATGAGTTTTGCTTGACAATTAATATTTGAATGGAACTGCTGAACTTCTAAAATCTCTTTTGTTTCAAAGGTAAACGTATGGGGTCCTTCGGATCTTAATTATTTAGTTGATGCTATGAGGTCATTTATCCCTCGTTCCGCAATGGTTCATACACGAAGTTTTGGTCCGTCGTTGAATACATCTGACTCCACGCCTCAGATTGGCTCAAGTAAACCCAAAGATGATCCCTTTGTACTTGTGGATGACGAAGTTGTGAAAATCTCTGCCATTCTTCTTGAACCAAGTCGTTCAGAGGAATCCGGAAGCAAACCTGGTGAAACGTCAGTTATATATGTATGTGAATTACCTGAAATCAAAGGAAAGTTTGACCCAAAGAAGGCCATGGCTCTTGGACTTAGAGCTGGTCCAAAATACAGTTATCTTCAGTCTGGACAATCAGTGAAGTCAGATTTCAAAGATATTACGGTATGCTTCAAAGAGGAAATCTTGCGAATATCCACTACACAGTATCAGTTTCTATATGAGCAGACTAACACTGTTCACGCTTGATCATAGGTTCATCCGAGTGATGTGATGGGACCTTCCGTTCTGGGTCCTGTTGTTTTGCTTGTGGACTGTCCAACAGAGTCACATGCCGAGGAACTGCTATCTATCCCATCTATGAAGAATTATTATTCATGTCCTGACAATTCAACAGATGCGGCTAAGTTGGTTAATTGTATTATTCATTTAAGTCCAGCTTCTGTAACAAATAGTTCTACTTACCTAAGCTGGATGAAGAGATTCCATTCTGCCCAGCACATTCTCGCTGGCCATGAAGCGTGAGTCTCCTCAACCATCGTTTTTTTTATAGAAAAGAACTGTTGAATTTATTTTTGTCTAATATTTGGTTTTGGTTTTTGCCCAGGAAGAATATGGAGTTTCCAATCCTGAGAGCCAGTTCTAGAATCACAGCTAGACTTAACTATTTATGCCCACAGTTCTTTCCAGCTCCTGGATTTTGGTCTTCTCAACATGTTAATAACTTGATAAATTCCACCTCTTTGAGCAAGGTTACAAATGCTTTTCTGATACATTTTTTATTGAGTTGAATCTGGCCGTATTCAATGAGTCAAGCTGTGTTCTTTTCTTCTATTTTCAGTGCTTTGATTCAAGTCTTGGTGAAAGCATTTGCGCTGAAAATCTCCTCAAGGTATTGAATATTCTCAGACCTTGTGTTACTCTGCTGCTGTTTTGATGCATGGCTTTCTCCATATGAAGCTTGCTTCCTTTAGCTCTTAAGCCTCTCTCGCTCTCATTGTTATATTGTGGGCAGTTCACTTTGCGTCCACATGGTTATCTTGGAGTAGACAGATCTTGTATCCCTAGTCGATTGACATCCTTAAGAGTGATGGATGAGCTACTTTCAGAAATTCCTGAGATCAGCAGTAAAACTGAAGAAATCAAGCGGTTATGGAATGGACTACACAACAAGATGATGATCGAAGAGCCATGGCTGGGTGAAAGCACTGTTCCAAGCTGTCTTGAAAACATTAGACGAGACGACATGGAGATAGTTCTTTTGGGAACTGGTTCGTCCCAACCCTCAAAATACCGAAATGTCACTGCAATTTATATAGACTTATTCTCTAGAGGTAGTATTCTCTTGGATTGTGGAGAAGGTACCTTAGGCCAGCTTAAACGAAGGTATGGTTTAGAAGGAGCTGATGAAGCAGTCAGAAACTTGAGATGTATATGGATCTCTCACATCCATGCTGATCACCATACGGGTCTTGCAAGAATACTTGCTCGTAGACGTGAGCTTTTAAAAGGAGTGGCTCATGAACCAGCAATTGTGGTTGGACCAAGACCGCTTAAGAACTTTCTCGATGCTTATCAAAGACTCGAGGATTTAGATATGGAGTTTCTTGATTGCAGGAACACCACAAAAACTTCTTGGGCTTCTCTAGAAACCACCCACCCTGAGAAAATTACCAGTAACGGCAATGCAGAGGGTTCTTTGTTCAGTAAAGGAAGTCCAATGCAGAGTATATATAAAAGACCGAGTAGCCCACTGACCGACAGTTCTTCAGCTTTACCATTCTTGAAGAAACTGAAAAAGGTCCTTGGCGAAATGGGTTTAGAAGATTTGATTAGCTTTCCTGTTGTACATTGCCCTCAAGCCTTTGGGGTTGTTTTAAAAGCAGCAGAAAGAAAAAATATAGCCGGAGATGAGATTCCGGGGTGGAAAATGGTTTACTCAGGTGACACAAGGCCTTGTCCTGAGATGGTTGAAGCTTCAAAAGGAGCAACTGTTCTTATACATGAGGTTTGTGAATTTTTCTATTATCTAAACATTACTTCTTTCACATTCTAAAAATTTATCATCTTTTCTAATTATTACAGGCGACATTTGAGGATGCATTGGTAGAGGAAGCAGTGGCTAAGAATCATAGCACAACTAAAGAAGCAATCGACGTTGGATCCGCGGCTGGTGTGTATCGGATCGTACTGACTCATTTTAGCCAGAGATACCCAAAGATTCCGGTGATTGACGAGTCACATATGCACAATACATGCATTGGCTTTGATATGATGAGTATAAACATGGCGGATTTACATGTGCTTCCAAAGATTTTACCTTACTTCAAAACTCTGTTCAGAAACCAAGTGGTTGAAGAAGAAGAAGAGACTGAAGATGATGATGGATTAACAAGTGACAAAGTCCCAAGCTTTTTCATCAATTAGTAGTATTACATTACATACTTCTAGAGTGTTCTGTTTTTGTCCCCTGTGTTGACTGTATCGTGTTGTTGTCAAATTGAATGTATCATCAATTTAATTGATTTTTTTTTAATTTCTTCTGTCGTGGAAATAAATAGAATTCATGTGCATAATGTGAATTGTGAAAAAGGAAAAGTTAAAAATTAAAAAAAATTGGGAATTTAAGAAAGCAAACAAAGAAGAAAAGATGGATGCTTCTCAAATCGTTTCTATTCCTCTTTATTGACTACTTCTCCTTCCTTCCCTGTCACCTACGAACCGGTGAGTTTTTTTCTCCTCAATTTCTCCGATCTCTGCTAATTTCGTCGAGATTATTGATTTGATTCCGACTGCGAATTGATCTTCTTGTCTCAGAGGTCTAATTTTACCTCTGCCTTTATTGGTTTGTAGGGGAAATTGGGCTTCCCGATCTCGATCTTTAGTGTTGTGAATTTTGAGCTCAAATTGGAGCTTAAAAGATCGGTTTTTTAACTGATCTGTTAGTTTGCGAATCGGTCTTCGATTGTTTGTTGTCTTTTAAGCTTTTTTTGCTCTGATTTTTGACGGGCGAGGACGAAAGGTTGTTTTTTTTTTTTTGGGAATTAGTTGTTTTTTGTTGTTGTTTCTTCCGAATTCGTCATGGACACGAGCAGGAGAGCTGTGGAATCGTATTGGAGGTCGCGGATGATTGATGCGGTTACGTCTGATGAGGACAAGGTAGCGCCTGTGTACAAATTGGAAGAGCTCTGTGACCTTTTACGTTCTTCTCATGTTAGCATCGTGAAGGAGTTTTCTGAGTTCATTTTGAAACGTCTTGATAACAAAAGTCCCATCGTTAAGCAGAAGGTATCTTCAATTTCGTTCGTTTTTTCGGTTTTGATTGTGTTTCACACGGAATGATTGACTGATTAAATGTTGTTCCTTTGTGAGATGATTTGTTTTCGGTGAAGATTTTGATTGTAATGTTGCATGTAGGGATTTGTTTAGTTTGCTGGTTGATATCTGTTTGTGAGAATGGATCAAAAAGAGAAGTCTTGTATATAAGCTGAAATGAACATCAAATTTGGGGGAGTAGGATTTGTTCTTTATTTGCTTGATTACAGCTTAGAGTTTTAGAGAAACGTAGAATTGATAACTATTTAATCTGGTTATGTGTATAGGAACTGGTTATGCTGATTGTGGTGATTGTAATTGTATGAACACAGGCTCTTAGGTTGATAAAGTATGCTGTGGGAAAGTCTGGCTCAGAGTTTAGACGAGAAATGCAAAGGAACTCAGTTGCAGTTCGCAATCTATTCCATTATAAGGGGCATCCAGATCCTTTAAAAGGGGATGCACTTAACAAGGCGGTTAGGGAGACTTCTCGTGAAACAATTTCTGCTATATTCTCGGAAGAGAACGGTAGTAAACCAGCTGCTCCTGAAAGCATCAACAGACGCATAGAAGGATTTGGGAATACTAACTTTCAGGTGCCCTCTAATGATAATAAATCGTTCCTGAGTGAGGTTGTGGGTATTGGAAGTGCATCTATAAAGCAAGGAATCAGTAATTTTGCTCAAGGCCACTTGCCAAAGAAGAATGAGAATGGAAGCAGTTACAGGGGTCCAAATCTGCATAGATCATTAACTATGGAGAATGAGAACTTCAGTAGATATGATCCAGTGAAGCTGGGGAAGGATAGTAGCTATGGAACGTCTAAGAACACAGCTGGTGGATCATGGGGCCACACTTCCGGAGAGGCAAGTGAAAGTTCTGCTTCAGTTCGGGTTGAGAGCAAAACTCGTGAGGAAAAGCTGCTGGAAACCATTGTTACATCTGGCGGTGTACGCCTGCAGCCAACTCGTGATGCACTTCATGTTTTCATTTTAGAGGCTGCAAAAATGGATGCTGTTGCTTTAAGCATTGCTCTTGATGGGAAGCTCCAGTCTCCAATGTGGCAGGTATGTTTATGATAATTTCCTAATCACCTTCTTGTGAAAGTGTTTGATGCGAATATACCTTATTCTTAGTATATTGTTTGTATTTTCTTTCCCTGGCTTGTTTCTTCTAATGCGTTAAAAAATCTTCCCTGTTTTGTACTTTGAAAGAAACTGTATTCTTTATTTGGCAGGTTCGGATGAAAGCTTTATGTGTTCTTGAGGCCATTTTGAGGAAGAAGGAAGATGATAATTTTTCAATTGTACATACATATTTTAGTGAAAACATGGATTTCATACAGCGATGCTCAGAGTCTCCGCAGTCTTCCCTTCGTGAAAAGGCTAACAAGGTTAGATTCTACTTGTTCTAGACATTCGCAAAGCTCTCCTTTTTGGCATTATGCTCATTTGATGGTTTACTCGAGATACCGGCGTTGTGTAGGTTCTGAGCGTTCTAAATGGTGGACAGTCAAGTGGGTTGATGAGCAGCTCAAATACTGTGAAGCAAGAGCCTGCTGTTGATTTACCTGACTTGATCGACACTGGTGATTCAGATTATACAACAGAAGATATTTTGAACATGCCAAATGCTATAAATACTGGCAGTACAGTGGCGACAGCCGCTCCATTGATGGATGATGATTGGTTTGGAGATAGCACTGACAATGGACTGAGTAGCAGCGAGAAGAAAAATGATGATGACCCCTTTGCAGATGTATCATTTCATCCGAATGAAGAAAAAGAAACTGCAAATGACCTGTTCTCTGGAATGACTGTCGGGGAAAAGCCCGCTGGTGGTGGTGGTAATCATGTGCCTGAGCTATTTGATATGTTTGGGTCGACTACAAACCATGAAGCAGAGCCAAAAGATTCAAAAAACTTAAATGATTTGATGGCAAATTTCTCAATTGACGAAAACAATTCAAATCAGAAAGGCTCGTCTTCAAGCACCCTTCCAGATAACTTATTTGCAATGCCGAGCACCACCAGCCACCAAGCACCGGAAAATCCTGTTGGAGGCATTCTTGGTTCACAAAATCCTGGGTTTAATCAAAACCCAATGCTTCCTGGGGGTGTTATGCCCTTCAACTTTCCTCCAGGGATGATGATGAATCCAGCTTTTGCATCCCAACCTTTGAATTATGCTGCTATGGCAAGCTTGTTAGCTCAGCAGCAGCAGTACCTTGGTAAT